>JACGTP010000001.1:3773468-3810025 GCA_023678845.1 Mischocyttarus mexicanus
TAGTCGAGTAAAGTCAAGTTGAGTAGAAACCCGAGACGAAGGATATTAAACTAAGAAAGTTGACATTTCCTTTGACCCAAGCCCANCATTAATATCAATTTTTAAACACGTTTGGATTTTTCGCTGTTTTTTTAGTATATTAATACATTTTAACCTTGATTGGCCGAGGTCAGTCCCAGTGAATAGGTGAATCGGCTTTGACTTACAAAATTATAATTAATATCAAATGAGAACTCACTAAAATAAAATATAATATCGCGTTCATTTCATAATATATACATATAATAATAATAATAATATTTACTTACATATAATACTCAAACTCTCTAATACAACCTTTACACCCGTAATTTTTACGCCTGCAAAAGAAAAGAAAAAAAATATATTTACCGTACCATTAAAAAAGAAAAAAGAAAAAGTAATTAATAACAGCTTGACCAATCAGGGACTCATTGTCAGTAGAAGCAGCAATGACATAATCGTAGTAGCGAATGACTTAGTGAATGAAAAGTATTGATGTCATTAATTTTGATACTATCGATGTATGAGACTCTAGATACGCACATAAACACACACAAACACACAGACACACCAATTATTTTTTAGCATTTACTTACATTGATGACATAATATATATTGTCGTTTATTTGTACATATTTGACATACTTTCTTTTTCACAGGCCGGCACTTAACTTAGTGGTCCCTCTGTTCTATCTTCTTTCTCCTTTTTTTTTTTCTTCTATTTTTGATAATATCGTATAATATCATATTTTTATTGTGTTATCTCTTCTATATATCTTATTTTAATCTTACCCTTTTGTTGTTGTTTTTCTTTTCTCCATCCTTCTTTCTTACTTTTGTTTATTTAATTTTTTTAATTTTAAAAATTTTTTTCTTCACCATAATCTTTATTGTTCTACTATCACTCTATATCTCTTATATTTGTTGTTTAATTTAATAATAATAATAATTATTAACGTTTGATTTCTATCCACGTAGCCGATACACGCATACATTTACTTTCGTTGGCTAGAACACGCTGCAACCTCAATGCTTTTCTTCCTCTTCTGTACGAATTGGTCATTTTTTGTTCTCACCTTTGGTTATCTCAGCGAGATAACACTGATTGCTTTTTCGTGAGAGAAAAAAAAGAAATTGAAATAGTATCTATCTTGGATTTTTCATTTAATGGAAAATATGAAATGCTTATGCTTTTCTATAATTTACAAAATTTATACTTTTTTATGAATTCAAGTCGTACGTTTTAGGAAAAGCAATGATGGTCGCACGCGAGCGCTCGCCAGTTTAAAAACTGGCGTAATTGCACAAAGCTAATGCTCTTTACAGCTTCAGTACTATTTCAGTGTATACTTGGCCGTATATAATTTTTTGCGAACTATTACTTGTGTCTCATTTTTCAGCTCTCTCAAGCCTCTGAGTATTTTATGATTTTTTTGCAAATTTATACACATGATCACACGCATCAAATTATACATACACACACACACACACACACAAACACAAATACTATACTTTTAATTTATCTATTACTAATTCCAATAATTGTTCATGAGGATATTTAAGTGTTTACTTTTACAGAGCTAGGAGGAGGTGCTTTAATATACATTTTATACGATCGCATGCGGTTTGACATTTNAGGAAAAGCAATGATGGTCGCACGCGAGCGCTCGCCAGTTTAAAAACTGGCGTAATTGCACAAAGCTAATGCTCTTTACAGCTTCAGTACTATTTCAGTGTATACTTGGCCGTATATAATTTTTTGCGAACTATTACTTGTGTCTCATTTTTCAGCTCTCTCAAGCCTCTGAGTATTTTATGATTTTTTTGCAAATTTATACACATGATCACACGCATCAAATTATACATACACACACACACACACACACAAACACAAATACTATACTTTTAATTTATCTATTACTAATTCCAATAATTGTTCATGAGGATATTTAAGTGTTTACTTTTACAGAGCTAGGAGGAGGTGCTTTAATATACATTTTATACGATCGCATGCGGTTTGACATTTGACATGCATATATTTATTACATATTTGCTCTTTCCCTGTGCGCGCGCACGCGCTTGTAATCGCGTGTCCTATTTTATATTTTACATGATTACGCGTGCACACGCACAGTGCGTTACACAATGCTACATGCTACACGTCACAAACGCACACATATATCTTCCAATTGAAAATAATTACATTTTAGGACTGTATCGTATGTTTTTCTTATACATACATATTATACTTATATATATAATTATATATTTATATTATATATATATATATTTCTCTCTCTTTCTTTCTTTCTTTATGTGTTTTCGTAATTATGTGTGCGCTACGATCGGGTAGTAGGCATTAATAACTGATTTTCTTTATCATTTTCATCGTTTAACGATAGTTACTCGCTTGTATATCATTGTTTGTAATTAAACCCAATTAAATAGATTCGATTTAGGTATACTATTATGGATCGATGTAGGACTAATTTACATGAATTGTAATTAANTGCATCATACGGAAAGTGCAATTCGTTTTTTTACCGATATGCGTGTTCTCAAGCACGATTGGACAAAATAAATTTCTCTTGCTAATTTATATTTTTATTTTATTATTTTTATTATTTTTATTATTATTATTATTTTTTTTGGAACCTTAATGTTTAATAATAAAATATAAAACAATAATATATAAATTTTTAACAAATTGATAAATTTCTGCGCTTTGAAAAGTTTTATCGAAATTTAGACGATAACATTATGCGCTTACGATTAACCTAAGAGATGAAAAGGAATAAATTAGAAAACATGTTTTAGTAATGAAATTTAGAGAGTTGATGGGGGCGTCGCGACGTCATAGTAAGTACCAAACGACGCCTTAGGGTGTTTAATATGAGCGCTGCGATCGTTTCTAACAGTGGCGTAACGTGACGCATTTAAGGTGAGGAGAAGTACGTTAGGTGAAAATTAATGGTTCAGTGGATTTTATCGAAGGTAGGAAAGAATTGAAAAGAGATAGACAGAATCAGAAACGAAAAGAGAAAGAGAAGGAGAGAGAGAGATAGAGAGAGAAACAAAGATAGAAAGGAAGAAATAAATACGAAAAAGAGAAAGATAGAGTGAGAGGGAGTGAGAGAGAGAGAGAGAGAGATAGAGAGAGAACGAGAGGTATAGAAGCTAGCAGGAGTAGTAAAAGGTGAAAAGCAGAGAGTATAGTTTCTTAGCTCGTAGGAAAAAAAAGGGTGAAAAAGAAAGAAAAAAAAAGGTAGGTGTGCGGTTCGCGTGTCGAAAAATGTGGCGGTGCTGCCGGTGGAAAAGCCGCCACCACCTCGAAGAAGACAACGAACCTACCAGGAGAAGAGTTACGACGATTACTACGAAAACAACAACTACGAGGATTAAGATTACTGGTAGTAAAGGAACAACGTGTATTGAACAGCAGGAGGAGGAGGAGGAAGATAAAAAGAATTTAGATTTACGAGATCTAACGGAGATTTTAACGAGGAGAACTTCATTCAACTCTTATTCGAGAAAACATAATAATAATAATATTAATAATAATAATAATAATTGTTAGCTCGTTAAATCTTCTTATCAATCGTAATAATCATTTAACTGTTTGAAACTCATAACCTCGTGAACGAAATACGTTTACGTGTGCAAGTTTTAGCAATTAAACAACAACAACAACAACAAAAACAATAACAACAATAATTATTGGATTTTAATTGATCAACCCTTTTGCATGGCGAGTTATACGCGGGAACGTTCCTCCAGACAATCCGAGTGAGTGTGTGATTATTATGTTTTTTTTTTCATATATATATTTATATATTTATTAAATCATTATATTATATATTATCTTAGTTTTTCTTCTTTCTATATTTTAATAAGATCATCGTATCTCGTCTTGTTACGAGGACGTGAATACAATGCAAGTAGTTTACGCGGACGGTCATACTGAATGCTGTGTCCGACACCTAACTTCTATATTCACTCGTATGTTGTTGTGTGATGGTGTCCCTACCACCAACACTCACTTTTCCTCGATCCGATTTAAACGTGAAATCTCGATCACCGGATAACACCCATAACACCACCACATTCCATTTATAATGATTCTTCTTTTCTTTTCTTTTCTTTTTTTCTATTCTATTCTATCTCTCGTAAATAAAAACATTAATAATTATGATTTAATATAGAAATTTTGTAATTTTTTTGTTTTCTTTTTGTTGTATCGTATTTCTTTTGTAATTTCATTCATCTATGATATACTCGATTCGATAAACGATAGGTATTTTATACTTGTTCGATTACCGAACAACTCGGATCATCGTGCGTTAACATATGCGTGCTACGATTATTTCCTTATTATTATTATTTTTTTTTAATTAATTCATATACATGCAAATGTATTTCTTTTTTTGTAGATTTCTTCTTTTTTTTATTATTCAATTAATTATTGAATTTAGTTGTCATCATTGCTCTCGATCGATTTAACTTTGATTTTCTTTTCTTTTTAATCGTTTATGCTTTTGTTTAATCATTTTAAATGATAATAAATATTTGAAAAATATTGTATTCTTTACAAATGTTCCATAATATTCAAGGATTATATTCATATATGACAATTACGTTAAAGCTAATTTACGTTTTATCGATGTTTAATATTATTCATACGTAATACGTTTTTTGTAATTAATTATTTTAGATCGTAACGCATAATATTAATTATTTATGTTTATGTATATATATATGTGCATTAAACTATCTACAATTCGTAATTTATAATTGTCAATCAAAAATCGAATGATATGCACTTGAACGATAATATTTCGTTTGATTAACCGATTTCACTCTTCCGATTAAGTATGACGTATGTCACGTATGATGTAATAGTACATCACACAACAACGATGTTGACTTTCTTGTATATGTCGAGATATGCGGTTGATGACCTTATCAACTTGTCGAAGTTAAAATCAAACTTCATTTACTTCTATAAATAATTTCGAAAAAATTAATATATTAAAAAGAAATGATAAGATTAATTTTATATATAAATATATTTGTCATTGTATTTAGTGATACCATGGACGATGATATCGATGATAAGGATGATACGAAACGGTAAGTTATCTAATGAATAATTCACCTTAAAACCAAAAGATAAATTTATTCATTTTTTTATAAATTATTTTTTGGGGGGTTTCTTTCTTTGTTTGTTTTTTTTTTAGAAAGTCACGTAATCTCAGCGAGAAAAAACGCCGAGATCAGTTCAATATGTTGGTGAGCGAGCTAGGAAGTATGGTGAGTTCGAATACACGGAAAATGGATAAATCCACGGTATTGAAGTCAACTATCCTATTTTTGAAGAATCACAACGGTGCGTTTAACAAAATTCAAATGTCTTTTTTATTGTATATAAAAAAAATATTGTTAAGAAGGTATAATTATTAATTTAAATATACGATTGTTTTGTATTATCGATTATTACAGAGATAGCTGTTAGATCTAGGGTACACGAAATTCAAGAAGATTGGAAGCCATCTTTTTTATCCAACGAAGAATTTACTCATCTTATTTTAGAAGTAAATAGACTCCCATTGTTATGGCGTTTTATATAGATATATTATATACATTTCTCTTATGTAAAACAAACATCATAACAACAACGATTTTGTTTGTGATTAACAGGCTTTAGACGGATTCATAATGGTATTCTCATCGAATGGACGTATTTATTACGTTTCCGAAAGTGTTACATCCCTTCTCGGCTATTTACCAAGTGAATTAGAAAATACTACTATATACGATATAGCTTATCAAGATGATCAATCTCATCTTTACAATGTTTTACTTAATCCGAACAGTATAATGGATCGATGTACAGTTAAAAAGGGTATATTGGAACAATAATAAATCTAATCGACGAGTTTTAATAAAAAAAAAACAATTATCGATCATTATTATTTATAGAGGATCAAGTATCCTTCACGTGTCATATCAAAAGAGGCGGATTTGATTTTCAAGAAGATCCCATTTACGAGCTCGTTCAATTCATCGGATACTTTCGTCAGTAAATTTTTTGTTTTTGCTTTTCATATTCAATCACACTTTAATAAAAGAATTAACAAAAAATAATATTAATTTATTTTCGAATAAAGGTTCCGATGTGGATACCAATATGGATAATTTAGTTCCTAATTCAAGGTTTAACAACATGTGTGGATCCGATACCAAGTAATTTATCATTTAATTTTTATCTCACATTATATTTGATTTAAAAAAAAGACAGTATAAAATTACGATATATATAAATCATATTATTTGCAGAATGGTTTTTGTTGGAACAGGCCGACTTCAGACACCGCAGTTGATACGAGAAATGTCGGTCATGGACAGCACAAAATCTGAATTCACTTCTCGGCACAGTCTTGAATGGAAGTTTTTGTTTCTAGATCACAGAGCACCACCTATTATCGGATATCTACCTTTCGAGGTCCTAGGTACATCGGGATACGATTATTATCATGTTGATGATTTGGATAAAGTCGTAACTTGTCACGAATCTTGTAAGTTTTATTTCATTAAACTCCTGTTGCTTATATTTACCTAATTAACGTTCAGACTATTATGAAAAATATAATTTTTCTTGTTCAGTGATGCAAAAAGGCGAGGGTACGTCTTGTCATTATAGATTTTTAACTAAAGGCCAACAATGGATATGGCTACAAACTAGATTCTTTATAACTTATAATCAATGGAATTCGAAACCAGAATTTATCGTTTGTACCCATCACGTAGTCAGTTACGTAGACGTTATGAAAGAAATGCGTAAAGATGTTGGAACTAATTTTAATAAAACATATAACCAAGATGTAGTTCTAATGCCATTGAAACAACAACAGGTTTATTGATATTATATAATACCTTGTATTATTTATTTTTATATAAATTATAAATTAATCATTTTTTTTTAATAAAACAAATAAATTGATTATTATTAGCAGGTAACTACTACTTGCCAAGTACCAATGACACAATGGCCAACAAAAGTGTCGAAAAGTTCTAAGACCATAACGAATAGTTCGATTTCTCGACGCCTCGGTGAAGGATCTGACACATCTTCGATATCAACTTCGTTACGAAGTTCACCGCATTCCCAAATAACTAAACACGATTCGAGAACTAAAACAGCATCGGTCAGTAGTTCGGTAACATCTCAACCAATACCCATGGAAAGTTGTCAACAGCAGCAACAACAACAGCAGCAACAGCAACAGCAACAACAACAGCAACAGCAACAACAACATCAGCAGCATCAGCAGCAACAACAGCAACAACAACAACAACAACAACAACAACAACAGCAGCAGCAGCAACAACAACAACAACAACAACAACAACAGCAACAACAACAATCGCAACATCAATTGGGAGATGATCAATCCTGTATAAATTTTATGGAACCAACACAATATGCTATGGTCAATCTTCAACCCGTTGTAACAGCGGGATTTCCTACACCTTCGGCATCTTTAATTTCAAATTTACCAACCTACGAGGTATTTTAAATAATATTCAAATAAATAAGAAAATAAATTAAAAAAGTTTACTCGAACGAAGACTATTCCTTTTGCTTTTTTTGGTTTAGATGCTTCATCAACAAGGCATCGTAATGACGCCTGCGCAAAATCAAATACAGGACGAATTGCAACGTAAACACGAGGAATTGCAACAACTGATTGTTCATCAGCAAGAAGAGTTAAGAAGAGTTTCGGAACAATTGTTCATAGCCAGATACGGAATTTTATCGCCATTACTTAACGTCAGTACGATTTTGACAAATATCAAATAATTATTGAGCTTTGTGTGAAATAATTTTTTTTTAAACGTGATAAATTTTGTCTTTCCAGTCGGGTATATCGTACAATGCGACGAACACGTGCCAACCAACGAATCGGTGCAATACTACCGGAAACGTTCAATTACCGTCATCTACTAGCGTCCAAGGTGTAAATATGTTGTCGTTACCAATCACCGTGCCAGTGCCTATAGTGCCCACTGAATTATTTCCACATGCCCTACCGGTCAGTCCTGTACCACCAACGGTTTCCGGTGTGGCTCATGTTAACGTTAATAATATGAATCAAACGCATCAGTCTCAACAACAGCAGTCATCGCAACAGCCCCAGCAATCGCAACAACAACAAATTCAACAACAACAACCACAACAACAACCACAAGCACAGCAACAACAACAACAACAGGGTCCATCTACTGAACAAGATGGAAATCCGGCAGAGTTCGTGCCTTTTCAAATATGTCCGCCGCAAACCGATATACTTTATGGTAATATCGAAGTGCCAGGTGGTCAACAACCAAGATCCTCTAAAAATTGATCACCGTTTCGTTAGAGTGAACAATAATGATTATAACAAAATTTCTTTGAAATCTAGATTATGTGTGAAAGAGTGACTCCAATTATCTAGGAGATAATAGAAAAAAAATGAACGTTTTTTTTTTTATCAAGTATTCTATAATGAAGGATCAGAATTCTCCATGTGAAAAGTACAAAAAGGTTTATTAATTATTAGAGTTTGATGATGGGAGAGACATTATTTCTCCTTAAACGAACGTTTAGATTACTATATAAGAATGTCAGTAATCGTAACTACACTATTATATTCCTAATGAAAAATTTTGCATTACAAGCAAATATTGATTATTTATACTTAACAGTATACGCGAATATCTCTGTATTAATAATACACTGTATTCGTATATAAATATATTATATTGTATATATATATGTATGTATCAAATGACCCTAATTTTATTTTTTATCGGGTTTCATACAGGGTGTAAATGTTTTCAATTGCGGATTAGAAAGACAAATATATTTACAGTGATAAGGGTAAAAAAAAACTAATATATTTTGTTGTACATATATATATTACTATATATATATAATATATATAATAATAATAGTAACAATAACAATAATAATAATGATTTTCTTGTATATCTACAACACTTAAAAATACAACCCCCTATTGTACCATAATTTATTATATATGTTACTGTTAAAAGTGTCTAATTCAGTTGTCTTATGAAATAACTGGATATTGTATGAATTAACAATAAGTGTCCTGTTATTGTGTTATGATTTCATTGTGTATTACCGTTTTGGTTTTTTCAACGAAAAATCACTTCTTGCAATACGTTTGGCATCCGTGACATTTCGAATTACACACATATTCTCTTTTATAAACAAATCCATCTGTTTGTATTTTAATTTTTAATACAATGACACCGAGTAAAGCACTATCCATTACCCAAGGTTTAGTTTAATAATAACAATTAAATTAGGAAGTAAGTGTTCATTAGGGACGTCTTTAATACATTTTACTTCCACAAACTTTTTGTATTTCATTGATAACATACGTGCACTGTTTGATGCACTGATCGGTGAAACTTTCGATTTTTTCAACAAACTTTTCTTTAATAAAATAATCCATTTTTACGAACTATAACCCTGATAGTATACAATTCTACTTTATTTTATATTTTCCCGTACGATCAATAAAGTCAAGCAACGATGGGGAGACACAGTTAATACTCGTATGGGGTTATCGTTTAGGGTGTGGTTACCCACACATCCTTTTATAGATTAACTTCAGAAAGGAGGAAAATAAAAAAAAACGGTCTCCGTGGAAAGATATTAGGCTGTGTTAAAAAGTTTCGAATGATTGTTCGATGTCATTGGAGAATGAAAGGGTTGATTGTTTAATGTTTTCTAATACGGGCTCGTTATATATCTTCGCGAATATCCTTACCTAATTAAAAGAATAAATTTAAGTATAGTTATGGCTGGTGAATATTACAAAATACACAATTTTAATAACATCATTAAATTTCCCGATAAACATAACATCTAATGTCTAACTTGTCCTGTCCGCCCTTCCCCCTTTCCCTTCCCCTTCCCCTTTCTCCCGAAAACTAATAAAGTTTAATTTTATAAAAGTTACAAAATAATAATGGAAAATATATATTAGATGTTTCATTCCTTCAACTTGCTCAATGCTTCCATCAAAATTTGTACTTCTTGATTGACGTTATAAATCAAGTCCTCTATCTGATGTTTGCTGTCGATGATACTGATCGTTTGCGTGTAAGGATCGTATCTAACTCCAAAGTTTCTCGGTATATTTTGTGCAAATTTACTGAAAACAAAGCAAATAATATGATTCGTTTAATGCATTTGTGTTTTTTTTTCTTTTTATTTTTATAAAATAAAACAAAAAAATTGTTGCTTTTCATTTGATGCAAAATAAATTACGATATTTTTTGATTACTTATTATATATATATATATATATATATATATATATTATTATTATTATATATTATTTATGTGCACTCACATCATCTTTTCTTTGGCATCATCAAAACCTTCAGTAACGAAGTATACTGGTTGATATTCCGTTATCGGATACTTTTGTAATGATGTAATGGCCGGATCAAAAGGACGTAACTCTGGTTTTCCACTTAAACAATATTCCAATTCGCCAAATGACGACAACAGACCTGCACCATAAGCTTTCAATTCACCATTTTGTCGGCATATACCGTATTCTACCGTGAACCAGAAACACTGCAACAACCATTAATCGGTATTATCTCAACTTACTCGTATGATATTTTATTCTTTACTTTTTGTTTTTTCTGGTATCTTCATTAAGGTTTAAAATAATTGTTTGTTTAAAATTAATTTCATATTTATTAAACATTACCGTAGCTAATTTCTCGATGTATTCATCAGGTGCACCGAGAGATGCCAAACCAACGACTTGCGAAAATTGTGCGAATGCAGGATCGGCAAATAATGGGGCATGGCCGAGTATTTCGTGACAAATATCTGGTTCCGGTGTGTACAATGGTTTACTACTGTGTCTGATGTATTGCGTACTATGAAATACTCTGAAAGCTAAGCCTGCTAAAAAATCACGGGAAGATAGAAGACCCGCTACTGGACGTAGAGTAAAACCAGTACAATCTATCAAGAAATATGAGATTAATATTTTAATATGACAAAACAATATATTCACGTACTTTATAGTTCATTGTTAAAACAAATTTTTAATCGTACCTTTCAAAAAATTTGATATATCTTCGAGTTGAGGAATATTGTCTTCCCTGTATCCACAATTTTCTATTAAAAGTGGAAACACATGATTGTGCTCTTTGCATGCATATTTTGGATAAAGTTTGGTCAAATTTCGGAACACCACATTCCACGTAGCAATTTCTTCGGGCGTGTATTCTACCTTTGGTATTGGTTGACCACTAAAAAGAAAATGTAAGATTTCAATGATCAAATCGTAACACAAATATGTGTACTCCCATAATAAATAACAATTATATTGCGAGATGAGATTCATGTTAAAAAGAAAAGACTTGTTTGTTAAAATTTGTGAAATCATTTAATCTCGTCGACGATGATAAAATATTGATGATGCAATGATAAAATAAATTACTCTTCCTCACTGTTTATAATTGTAAGCCAAATCAGCAAAATATTTTCTTCTTTTTCGATAAACAGGGTCGGTAAATCCAGGATGATCGCTGTCAAGTTCTGAGCCGTAAGAAAGAATCTGATTGGCGAATTTATCAAGATCTCTGATCCTTCTAGGAAACCATGGTACCGTGTCAAGATTGTCCTTGTGATTCCTATAAAACAAATTAATATTTTTTATTGTAAATTACTTTTTTTATATTTTATTTATTTATTTTTTTTTTACCTAGAAATTATAGAAAAATATTTGCATTGTACTCGAAGATCTTCGATGACCGAACCAAGATTTAAACTGGGTGCACATTCAACCATAAATTCGTAACCATTAACACGACGTGAACTTCTTGATTCGATGTGTAAAAGATTGATCTCGTATTTCTACGGTATAACAAATAAAATATTTTAATAGCGTTTAATAATAATAATAATAATAATATATTTACTCACGGCAAATAGTTGAAGATATTTTCCCAATGCTCCAACTTTGTCATCCTCTTTAGGTGAAAATATTAAACAAGTACTCTTGGCCGAATCCTTTCCTTCCTTTATGTAATTCCCACCGTGTATTAATTTTGGCTGTTGTAATAATAAAAAACAACGAAATTAAAATGAAATATAATATTTAATTAATAAAATAAATAAATTATTTTTTTTTAAATTGTTTATATATTATAATATATATATAAAAAATAAGTTTAAAAAATAATGTCGTTATTTAGTTTCTCACGTTTAACATCGTTAGAAAATATCTACACACTCGTTCTACGATTCTAACATAAGTTGTGACTTTAAATGTTAGAAACCTACTATCTCTGTTTCATAAGTATATTCTGAGTTCCCCCACTTTCTAGTTTTATAACGAAGAAAAGATATTCACAAGTTTGGGGGAACCAACCATGATTAATATTATGTTTAAAACAACACGTCAAAAAATAATCAGAACGTATGTGAAAAGATTAATTATGAAATTGGATAAATTTCTCTGATTGTTAGTCAGAAAGTTGATAAACAAATTATTATTATTATTATTATTATTATTATTATTATTATTATTATTATCTATATTTATTTTTCATATTTGATTACCATGTTATTATTATTATTAACCATATTTTCACCGATGAATAATGAATTTCTGTAATTTAAATAAATTTTGCATCATGTTATGTGGCTATGGGCATTCGTTTAACAATGAGAATGAAGGTCGATTTCTCTGTCCTCAATATTCTTTTCTGGAATAGAATGGTGATATAGAAAAGACCGCAAAGTGTTTATTTTTCCTCTTTGACTAACTAGTTTTACAAGGAAATAAATTCAAGGCCTCGATTGTAAAACAATTATGGCCAACGTATAAAGAACAACTTAATCGTGATAAACAATCCCATTCGGAATTCTTTTTACATATAATTAAATGAGAAAAATAGTATTTAACTTTATTATTTAACAAAAGGAGATACGCGAAAAAAAATCTTTGGAATATAAACATACACTCAAACTTACACACACACACACAGAGATCTTATATGTATGCAATATAAATTCCTTGTGATTAAATGTCGCGAACCTAACACGTCACCTCCTACTTTTTTATTTAATCATTCTCAAGGTTACAGAAATTGGATTCCTTATAGAATGTAAATTAGTTTTAGTAAAATCCTTATAAAATTGTATTCAAACGCAACTACTATATCGTTAAAATGGTAATAATAACAGAACCTAAGAATGGTATATGAAACCTTTTTTTAAATATATATTTTTTGCTACATATAACAATTTACATAACACATGTTTTAATTAAAATTTTGTTTAAATGTTGTAAAAACTATTAAAAATAATATATAATATTATTCCAAGGAACAATATTAAATGTATTTTGTTTTATTTATCCGATAGAATTTTTATTATTAATATTTGAAAAAATGCCAAATTTAGTATTCAGTAATTCTATGTATATAAAATATAAATTAAGAAAAATATTAATATAAAATAAAAATATAAAAATATAAATATAAAATTCAAAAGTTATAAATTCAAAAGTAATAAATATAAATATAAATATAAATAAAAAAATGAAGAATTAAAATTAAAAAATAAATTCTAAAAAAAAAGTGATTTCTTTTTCACAAACCTTGTCAAGTGGAGACGAACTCAAAATTGTATTATCATCTTCATTGTATGCATTCTTCGAACTAGCATACATTTTGCACTATATTTTGGATAATAAAATGATCACTAATAAAATAGAAACAAATTGTTTCCTCCGACGATAATATATTAATTATTTAAAATTATTACAGAAGACACGTTGGACGATTCGAATCGATCGACTGTTAAAGACTAACTAAAGAAAATCATAACAGTATAGTGTTTTTATCACTCTTTTACAACAGGTTTAAGTTCCTTTAGATATATAAATAATATTATTCGATTCTAGATATTTACATAAAAAAAATATTGAATTTAAATGATTGGGAGAAAGTATCTCTCCGTTTAAATTGAACATACGAGGGTCATGGTGTTATCGTTTCACTTACGTTTATTTATACTTTCTTATATGACAAGTATAAAATTATTATCTTATTATTAATAAATAAAGAATATTCTTTTATTCTACATTTCTTTTTTTTTTATTATTCAAAAAGGGTAATCTGTCAAGTTAAGATATGCTGTATAAAAATTGTTCATATGATATTAAATTATAAATAAAGTTTCATATTAAAGATGTTAACATTTTTTTTCGAACGATTGTTAAATCAATGTCAAAGATTAAGATAATTGAAATTTCATTTGCATCATCTGAACAATAATTACATTTAGTTTCTGTTTGAATTGATGAAATATTTTAAATAATATAAAATTATTTATTATTGATATACCTATTTTTAAATTATTTATTAATAATCACTTAACGTAATAAATTTTTAGAATTTTAATTTTTCCATTAAAAAAATTAAATAAATATTTTTTAAATTATTTTTTGTAGAAGGAATCAAACATATCGACGAAATTCTTCGATCAATCAAATATGTATATGTGTTGGCATCTTTAAGGAGTTAATAGAACTATACAAACAAATCATCATACAGAAACGTATGATCGTTAATAAAACAATTCCCTGTTTTTATCATATTAAATAAAATAATAACAATTGTTTGTTTCAACAACTTTAATCTAATTTTAATATCATATTTTCTTTAAACATATCTTTGTATTAAAAAAACAAATTTAACAGAACGAAATAAACATTATATTTAGATAAAAACCAATAAGAAAGAAAGAGAGAGAGAGAGATACTAATTAAACAAAATTTGAAATATAAATCGTAAATTTTGACATTATTGGATTATCATCATCGACTTTGTACTTTGTTATTATATCAAATAACACTATCGAAGAAAATTTATTAACGTGTAGATTAATAAAATGAGATTTGCATTAAAAGAAAAAGAAAAATATTTTCCGTAGATATAGTTAAGATCAATGAGAGGTAGCAAAATGATTTCGTTTATACCAAAGACGACCTCTTTTATCTCAAAACGATTGACCCGTATTTTGACGTCTTTACCTCCCACCAAATCTCCCCACTTCTCTTCAAGAATAGCAAGAAGAGTAAAGAAGATCAAGTACAACGAATGTTATTAAAATTTAGCTGTTGAATAACTATTGATATTAGTATGCCAACATTTAGTAACGATAATATGTTGATGATCTTTGCTCCAAGAGTTTGAAGATGCTTTTAATGAGCAGCAAGCATTTTAGTACAAATTCGTACGGTGAAGAGACATATTATTCCGATAGAATCATTTTAGATAGATCTTCCTTTTACTTTCTATCTTTCTTTATTTCTTCCTTTTTTCGGGATAAAATTAAATAATATCGAAACCGTTCGATGAGATTAATAAATAATCTTATTTCGTTTAAACGTAGCAGAAATCAAAGTGAATTAAAACGAGTCGTTGCAGTTTATTGGAAATGTAGCTATGACATACCAACCGGTAAGTCGAATAATATATTATTTGTTATTGAAAATAATTATAACGTGTAATCGAATTTAGACAAATTTTAAACGCGTAGTTTTTTTATATAAAATACAAATATTTACGAAGTGTGTTTAAAAAAGAACACGTTGTTAGAGAGAATTAAAAAATTAACATCCTAACGTGGTAGGAATAAATCACGTCAATTGTTTACAAAGACTATTGTCATTAATATTTTTATTCAAATATTTTTATTTCAGACTTCAGTTCAAATTAACAGTGATTGCTCTTTCATGGATCCCGATTTATTGGCTGTGGAAATTGATAGATACTCAAGTAACAAAATCTTCAATGCATCATTGAAAAGGAAACATTCAAGAACGTCGCATTTTAGAGACGGTTTATTTAAAAACGGACATTCCTTTTGGAAGTGGAAAAATCGCGGAAGAGATAACAGAGGTCGATTATTATGGCACTCGATTTTGCCGCTGGATGTTTGGGAGGTAATTTTATTTGAAAAAGAAAATGATTTTTTTCACCTTAAAAAATAATCGAAAAATGATGATTTAAATAAATGCCATACCTAGTTTTTCTTAAAAATTTGTATAATAAAATCAATCGTTTGTTGAAAAAGTTAATTACGTTCAATTTGAATGTGTCAACTATTCGATATAATTGATTAGATTTTTTTTTTGGATTGCATGTACAATTACGTAATTATATTTACAATATAAACTATGCATACAAGTACTAATTGTAAGAAAAATTGGATATGGTCAATTTTTTAATCATTCTTTTAAGGTGATAAATTAATTTCGACCAGGAGTGTTTTATTTCTATTCATTATTATTATTACTATTAACGTTCATTTTTAATTAATGTATCGTTTAATATTGCATTATTTATCGTATTCAAGAAAGACGTATTATATGAAGAACATAAGGTCAAGATCAAAGAATTTTTCCGATTGTATGAAAGAAATTTTTCACCAGTTAGAAATATTACCCATATTTATTTATGACATATCGCATAATTTATCATATGACTTCCATTATCGTGGGTCAACACTAAAAAATCCAATAAGCGTGTATATATATATGTATATACTTATATACAATTGATTATATTTATTTCTTGATTACAAAAGTAACACGCTCCACGCAGTATAAATGAAATGATTAAATCGTGTTCTTCGTGTGATAAAAAGAAGATGATTATTATGAAAAAATTTGTCTAGCAAAGTGATATATCCAATAGTTGTATTATCACATTAAAATTATCTCAAATATTTGAAAATATGTTTTAGGGTGCGCCGGTATTATGGTGGGATATCCTTTGGATACGGTCAAGGTTCACATGCAAACGCAAGACAATCGAAATCCGAAATACAAAGGCACATTGCATTGCATTAGAACTTTGATTAAAAAAGAATCGGTAAAATTTAATTCTTCTCAATTAACGATTAGAAATATTAAAAATAAAATCTAATCGCTTTGTAATATACATATTTAAATATATATTTATTTGTATTAAAAGGTGTCTGGTCTCTATCGTGGTATGACGTCACCAATGGCAGGAGTAGCCGTAGTAAATGCAATAATATTTGGTGTTTATGGACAAGCACAGAAACACGTGTCAGATAAAGATCGTCTTTCTTATCATTTTCTATCTGGTGCTATGGCCGGTATAGCACAATCACCGATTAGCAGTCTCATAGAATTAGCCAAGACTCGTATGCAATTGCAATCATCAACTAATAAAACATTCACTGGACCAATTGAGTGTCTCAAACATATTTATAAGAAGGAAGGACGTCGTGGTGTGTTTAATGGTTTGGGTATCACGTTTCTTCGGGAAGCACCAAGCTTCGGTACATATTTCTTAACATATGAGTTTCTTACACAATCTAAAGAACCTATATCAACAACCAGAATGTTACTAGCTGGGGGATTAGCTGGTACAGCATCTTGGGTAGTCAGTTATCCCTTGGATGTCATTAAATCTCGTATACAAGCGGAAAATAATAATCGTTATAACGGTGCATTAGATTGTTATAGAAAATCTGTAAGTTCCGAAGGTTATTCCTGTTTATACAGGGGTTTAAATTCAACCATAATTCGTGCCTTTCCTACAAACGCTATGACGTTCGCAGTGGTCACCTGGACGTTTAGATTTTTTGGCGAACAACAAATTCATACACCGAATACCGATAAACTTTTATTGACTTACGAATCATTCGTTGGTAACTGGATTACTTTATTGGACAATGCTAATCTCTTAGGACAAACTAATTATCATAATGTTACAATAATGGCCTGGATACTTCCTGATATATTCTCGAATAATTATTATCACGATGGGTGTAAAAGATTGTTACCTAAATTCGATAATTTAGATCAAAAGACTAGAGAATGTTATGAAAGTCAAAGAATTCGAATGAACAATGAAGAACTTTCGGAGATGATTCAAAAAGAATCAACAGGTAGCAAGGATCTTGTTATCGACAATAATTTCAATATCCAATGTCCGATAAATGAATCTGGTGTAATAATAATCCAATCTATTTAAATTGCTATTGAAAATCCAAAACACCGATTATTATTCAAATTATAACTTATTTTATAATATAAAGTACAAAAAGAAGTTCAAGTTGTTGTTACGTGAATTTCAATAGAGTGTTATAAACAAACAAAAAATATCTTTATTGTAATATATATATATTTAGTACTTTTTTTGTTTTTATTTAGTATATATATAATAATAATGATAACAAATTTTAATTTTATAATAACCGATCTAATGTTAAATCATATATACAAATAATAATAATAATAATAAATTAATCGTCAAATTATATAATGAATTTTCAAAATAATAAAATATGAAATATTTTTAAACGTCATTTTCTAAACGCTAGGCCTTCTAGAACTACGTAAAACATTTAGTAAATATGGTTTCTCATTTGTCAAGTGACAGTCCTTGACTAAGCGGCGGACATGTAAGACCTATGTCATAGCCAGAGCCGACATTTATTCGCTTTTGAAAACACACTAAATAGTTTGTATCCATTTACCAAGCCGTACCATACACCTCCAATACACAACAACCCCTTTTCAAGTTTCACAACCCATTTAAGTTTATCTGTCAACATTGTGACCGGTCTTCTCGTCCGTCCGTCCACGTGTGTCCAACAACTAAAATATATTTTTATATTTGGATTAAATTGTCGACCGTATGAATCGTTTAATTGAAAACAAACCTTACCTTAACCGTAACCAATCATTCAATCCCCATAGTCATTATTTATAATAATATATAATTTTATTTACGTAACAAAATTGATAAGTTTTAAATATACAAGCAAAGAAAATTGAAATTTCAAGTTCTAACCTCTAATAAGAAGAACATTATTAATATTAATCATTATCGATGAAGTAAGTGTACACATATATAGAAAATCTTTTTTATATAATTTATATTTTTAATTTATATACACAGAATCTTTACGATCGAAGTGTCGATGTTTCGAGGAAAATAAATCGCCGTTGAACGATCATCGAGGACTCTTTTTCGATTTTTCATTGATACTTGATCAAAAATATTTGATAATGGATGTGGAGATGAGCGATGGCAATGATATCAACGAAGAATGTAATGCGACTACTCAAAGATTGATTGCCGAAAGTGGTGGTCGTTGTATGAGTACGCAAGCGATGCAATCGTTATACGATTTTCGTCAAAACAATTTATTATGCGATGCTGTATTGAGATTAGAAGATGGTGGAATATTTCCGATACACCGTGCGATATTATCCGCGTGCAGTACGTACTTCAGGTCAGAACTGGACAATGGTAGTTGTCATCATTTAAATACGTTCAAATAAAATAATACATTAGGATTATCGCGAATTTGTAATTGATATTATTGCAGAGCATTGTTCACAACTACATTACATTCTCGCGAAAAAACCGATGTCCTGTTACCAGGGGTTAACAGCGAAATGATGAATTTGCTATTGGAATACGCATATCTACGTTCCTTGGACGTTAACCGTGATAACGTTTGTCAATTATTAGTAACAGCTGATTATTTAAGCATTCTCGGTGTATTAGAACTTTGTTGCGAATTTTTACGACAACATTTGGAACCGGAAAATTGTATCGGCATCATGAGATTCGCCAGAGAACATTTTTGTAAAGGATTGGAAAATGATGCTTATCGTTACGTCATGAGACACTTCGTTCAGGTATACACACGCGTGATTATAGAAAAAAAAAAAAAATATATATATATATATATATACACTGACTACCACGTTGGTTATTTATGACCGGTCACGGTTTCTCCTGCGACGCTATGGTAGTCATTGGTGACCGGAGCATTTGAACTACTTAAATTGTAAAAGTTGAAAGAAAATTTACAGTTAGCGCTTTTAAAATATTACCGTTAATTAGAATATACTTTGAAATAAAAAGATGCACCATTGAACGATTAAAAATTTTTATTCATTTCTATGAAATCTCGCATCACAAAAAACTACCGTGGCGTCCTGAGCAAAACATGTTATTTCGGCGTGGCGATCAAAGTGTTAATATTTTTTCTAAACGTATATCTTCGACTTAGGTAGCTCAGAAAAGCAAAGAGATACTTGATCTGCCGATAGAAGAGCTCTCGAAATTGATCGGCGCGGATGAACTAAATGTTAAAAGCGAAGAAACAGTTTGGGAACTTGTTCTTAAATGGATCAATCATGATCCAGATGGTAGAAAGGGTCACATAGTCGAATTGATGCAAAACATACGTTTGGGTCTTTTAAACACCCAATTCTTTTTGGAAAACGTTAAGGATCATGCTTACGTTGTTGGAAACGATGCTTGTAGACCAATCATCATAGAGACTCTTAGGTTTTTGTATGATTTGGAAATGATCACTCAAAAGGACGGTGAAATACCGACACCGGAAATAGCACGTCCGAGAGTACCTCATGAAATTTTATTCGCGATAGGTGGATGGAGCGGTGGCAATGCAACGAATTTTATTGAAACTTATGACACCAGGGCTGATCGTTGGGTCAAGGTATTCTTTTTTTTTTTTGACTATTAATATTATTGTCTTACGAATTATTAAATAATTTCTTTTATCATTACAATAATTATATATTTTTTTCATTGCAATCCAATTATTGCGCGTATGTAATAAATATTATTTAATTAATTAAATTAAAAATATTTCAAGGTCGAGGAAGTTGATCCAAGTGGTCCACGTGCTTATCATGGAACTGCAGTAGTTGGTTTCAATATTTACGTTATCGGTGGTTTCAATGGTATTGATTATTTCAACAGTTGTCGTTGTTTCAATGCGGTGACCAAAGTTTGGCGAGAAGTTGCACCGATGAATGTCAGAAGGTCGACTATATTTCAGGGGGAGCTAGTCGCTAACACTAACACAATTTCACATCACGTTTCATCAATCATCATTGATAAATTCGTCGAATTTTTTTTCTTCTCTTTCTCTCTATCTCTCTGTCTCTATCTCTTTCATTATTTTTTATTTCCTTTGAAAGATTTGTGATTCGAGTTGAGTGACTAGCCCCCCGCATTTGAATTCAATTCTTAAGCCGATAATAGCTCCTATCAAATTCATTTCATTCTACGATCCGCAGATGTTATGTCAGTGTCGCAGTATTAAATGATTTGGTTTATGCTATGGGAGGATTCGATGGTTACCATAGACAAAATACCGCTGAAAGATATAATTATCGTACCAACCAATGGTCATTAATTGCACCAATGAACGTTCAAAGATCCGACGCCAGTGCAACTACTTTGAACGGTAATTATTATACCCTGTACATACTTTTTTTCTTTTTTAATAATAATAAACACACGTAGACAAAATAATTTTTTCTTCGATAAATTGAACAGATTAATTTATATAATTAGAGCTAATTAAAATTCTTTTCGTTGACGATACAGACAAAATTTATATAACCGGTGGTTTCAATGGAAGCGATTGCATTAATTCGGCTGAAGTTTATGATCCAGAAACTAATCAATGGACGATGATCGCACCAATGAGATCTCGTAGAAGCGGAGTATCCTGTATAGCTTATCACGGTTACATTTATGTTATTGGTATAATATCATTTGATATAATTATAATTGGTAAATTAATTAAATAACGTTAAAAATAAAATTATTGTTTATAATCCTATTTAAAAAGGAGGTTTCAATGGAATATCGAGAATGTTTAGCGGTGAAAAATACAGTCCCATTGCCAACGCTTGGAGTCCCATACCTGACATGTACAATCCACGTAGTAATTTTGCCATCGAAGTTATCGATGACATGATTTTTGTCATTGGCGGATACAATGGCGTAACTACGATTTATCAAGTTGAATGTTACGACGAAAAAACCAACGAGTGGTAAGACGATTGGTATTCGTTAAAACTAATATTTCTCTCTCAACATTTTTTTGTTTATATTAAAAAAATAATAATATTTCAGGTATGAAGCAACCGACATGAACATTTATCGATCAGCTTTGTCCGTATGCGTTATTATGGGATTGCCAAACGTTTACGATTACATTCACAAACATCGTGAAAGATTGATGGAAGAAAAACGGCAGAAATTATTGGCACTAGAGGTTCATCGTACTCAACATCAACATCAACACGAACACATGCATTCGCAGCATCAACAAATGATACAAAATATACCATCACCCCCGCCGTTGCCACAAAATAATAATGAAAATAATAACAGTCAATCTAACGAATGAGAAACGATTTAAATATTTTTCTTTTTTTTTTTATTAACAAACGATAAATTAACACGATTTAGCCTGGAAAGACTGATTAGGATTCATCGATAAAACTCGTTCGAATAAGTCCCTCTTTTTCAAAAGATTAATTATTATTTTCTTTTTATTTTTTGGATAAACCCTTTCAACAAAGTATTCGAGATTTTAGAAAGAATATATATATGTATATATATATATATATTTGATATACCTTTTTTTCGAAATACACATACACAATTCTTATATTTTTCCATTTGATAGAGATCTAACAGTATTTCTTTTTTATTTTTATATAAATTTTTATATGTATATATATTTCTATTTTAATGAGACATTTACAATTTTATATAAAATGATTTACAATGGAAATTAACGCGCGACATTTGTCCTTTTCCTTTTTTTTTTCTTTTAAGAAAAGAAAAATACGTATCTCTTCGAATTCGTATTTATTTTCTTGCCAAATAATTTATTGTTATCTTACGCGAGTACTATACACACACCCCCACACACACACACACACACACACACACATAATTATGAATACATTATCTTGAGAAAACGGATAGAAGTATGCGGTAAAAAGAAAAAGAAACGAGGAAATAAGAAGGATGAGAAATAAATGGGAAGGAAGGGTCCATTTTCAACGTGCATGCAAAATTTTTTGTGCCAAAGTAATATAAAAAAAAAAATGAAAAAAATATATATATGTTTAAAAAAAAAATAGAAATGACGAACGTTTTAACGTACGAAAGAAAAAATAATGATGAAACACGTGTAATCAAGCAATATATATATGCGCATATACATTTGTCAGAAGAAAATAACCCCTTTTTATATCAATTATTTATTTTTCCATACAAATTATAAACATGTTTTTCAAATACTGTACATATACTGAGTTCTATTATATTTTTAAACCTCTAATTTAATGATATATCATTTCATTTATTTCCTTTACTCGTTAAACCAACTACTTTGATCCTCATTTCGTTTCATTTATGATAATATAATATACAGGTAGATTTTGTTTTCATTAACCGATATTCTTTTATCATTTTTCATAATCAAGCTCTAATTCTTTGATATGGCAGTTCCAGGATATGAATTACAAATGTCTCAAATTAATGTCAATTACATTAAATTTTAACCTTTTTTGTTGTATTTTTTATCTTTTCAATTTTCGAATTATACAAAATCTACAATTTGAAAGATCGTAAATTCGTATATAATAACGTAGTCAATATTTTCTTAGAGACGATTATTATATATATATAAAAAAAAACACACAATAATTGAATATCACTAACGATAAGTAAGAAAAAAAATGATATCAAAAAAATTCGCAAATATGCAAATTGTTATTAAATTGATCGAAAGGAACAAACAATTCGTATCGAACCGTCCCCGTTATATTCTAAAAAGAAGAAAAAATAAAAAAGAATATTTTATCTCGGATACGTTAAAATAAAAATATTTCAATATGTTAATAAAATATCTCGCATTGAGAAAATATTGACCCAGGAATTTAGATATTGAATTTCAAAAAATTTATATACATATATATATATATATATGTATATATAAGATGGAACTGTATTCATATATATATATATATATATATATAATTTATTACAAACAAGTCACATGATTTGCTTTTTTAACTCTCGCAGGAGTACCATGTTACAATACATAAACGTAATCGCTGGAACCTGAACAATATTTTTGATGGTCTTTACGTAAATATGTACAAAGATATTCAACAAGATTGTGTGTGCCATTGAACGTATCATGTATTGTGTGTGTAGTACGTACATTGCGAGTTTATTCATCCATTCCACTTTTCTGCGTTTTGTAGTTATCCTTCGTCGTATCTCAATTTGTTTTATTTTTAAATTTTTCTTTTTTTTTTTTGTTCCGTTTAAATTTTTGTTTTTTTTTTAATTTTTTATTTTCTTTCGATATCATCAATATAGAGTGAGAGAGTACTATTTTCTATCTTCACAGAAGACATAGATAAATATATATTTTCATAATCTTTTCTTATAAATGTAATTCGCTTACTTTAAAATCATTATTCATTAATGTTAATAATATTAGTGTTATGTGTCGGTGCTTTTCTTTTTATTTTTAATTTTATTTTAATTCATCTGTTTTTTTTTCTTTCTTTCTTTCTTTCTTTCCTTTTTTTTGCTTTTCTTATTTTACCTTTTTTATATTCACATATTTCTTATCTCGATTTTGTTTTTTCATACCGTGCTCTGATGATTTAATTTTTCTTCGGTTTGGTTTTCTATTTCTTTTTTCTTTTCCCCTTTTTGTTTTTGTTAGTTTTCTTTTTCTTTCCCATACTTAAAGAAAAAACTTATACGAAAGAAGAAGACATTTTTTTGTTGGTTTTTTGTTCAGTAATTTTCTTTCTTTTTTTTTTTGTTTTTTTCTCTGAGAGCATCTTTCAAAGATATCGCGCACATTTTTGATAGAAACGATATTTTTCTTTTAACGTGATTTATTTTTTCTTATTATCATTCTTTCTTCTTTTTTTTTTCTTTCTTTTTTTTGGATTACCTTTTTCTTAATTTTACTACGCTCATTTTTTTTTGCTTCTTTACGTCCGATTGTAATCTTTCAGACACGATAATTTTCTTTATTTTTATCTCAACATAATCACGCAAATAAATACAAATTTGATATTCTTTTCTAAAAATATTTAAATTAAATTTATCGTATAAACATATAATTATAATTAAAAGAATAAAAAAGAGAAGAAAGACTATACAACACATCGTTCTGTGATTCATAAATTTACAATCGTGGCTGTCAAAGATTACAATTTCCATAATATTTATAAATACACGCGTACGATTTAGCCAATTGAAAAAAAAAGAAAAAAACAGAAAACAATAAAAATATTATTAATTTTAAGAATAACCAATTATATATTATCAATAAAAAAAAAATGATGATCGTGATTGATCGTAAATAGGATAAAAAAAAAATAAGAAAGAAATATATATATATATATATATATATATATATATATCAATACAATATGTAGAAAATGTGTAAGCTGCCAAAAAAAAAAAAAAAAAAATAGAAACATATGCCGTGACGTATCGAGTAAATATTAATTAATATAACAATCATTTAATATTTCTTTCTCTCGATAAACACCAGTCGATAGAAATTTATACAAAAAAAAAAAAGAAAAATAAAATTGAAGGAAAGAAAGGAAAAAAGAAAGAGGGGGATAACAAAAAAAAAAGAAAAATAAAACGAAAAGAAAGAAGAAGAAGAAGAAAAAGAAAAAGATTACAAATTCCTTATTTCTCACCCCCGAATTAAAAAAAAAAAAACGCGACATATTAATTATTTCTGACTAAAAAGAGAGATCAAAATACATTGCCACTTGTTCCGTAAAAATTAATTAAAGCGAGAATACACAATAAGTAAATTAATGCTTCCTTAAAAATATTATGGTGTACAACATGATTTTGTTTGTTTGTATGTTTGTTTGTTTGTTTGTTTGTTTGATGGTTATTTTTTTTTTTTCTTTAAATGTATTAACGACGTTCACTGCTACTCATCTCATCGCTAGGCAAGTTATTTTTTTCTTTCGTTTGGGAACGCGCGATTGATAGATCGGATTTGGATGGTAACAAAAAAAAATAAAAATAAAAGTGTACGCGAAGAAATGTCTCCGGTAAATATTATACAAAACATCCTTTATCTCTCGAAATTATTATTATTATTATTACTAATATTATTATTATTATTATTATTATTATTATTATTTAAACTATTATTTTGACAGGGTGTGTATTGTTGAATTCGAGTTACAAGTTTGCAAGAAAAAAAAAGCTCGTTAAATGGACGGCCCGTAAATGACGACTACAAACTCGTTTTACAATCGTTAGAAAACGAAGGAACGATTATATTTATTTTCTTTCTTTATCGAGCAAACTTGTTAAACCTGACATTTTAAGAGAAATCCGAACGTTTTCTTTGACGTTCTTACACATGCCATACACGTATTATAAACATCATAGACTACCGTACTAATAATATTCATAATAAAAAACCTCATAACTTGGAAAGTAAGTATAAGTCGCACTTTCTTTAGCAAATTATTGGCAAATTCGTAAACTATGTATTGAAATAACGTAGAAATATGTGAATTTAGAAAAACAAAAAGACGTAAAGGGTGTTTTGCATAAATTTTACTAATGTCTCTTGTTTCCCTCTTTCCCTCTCCCTCTCTCTCTCACTCTCTCTAAGTATATATAATGTTATATAATGTATATATATACATACACCTTTTTTTATATACCTTTTTTTTAATCATTTATAATATGTTATAATATATTATGAATGATTAAAAAAAAAAGAGAAAAAAAGGTAAGCTGCCAAAAAAAGACACATAAGTGTCACACAATTGACTAAATTACTTACAAAAAAAAAAAAATAGAAAATAATCTTTATAAACATATTTATTGAAATATATTTATTTTTTTATATAATATATTTTTCAAGAGATGGAAAGAGAGAGGAAGGAAGAGAGAGAGAGAGAGAGAGAGAGAGAGAGAGAGAAATGAGATTAAAATAAAAATGATCCTAAAAAAGCAACGATGGTCCTCTACCCTTATTTTCTTATTCGTGTTTCTTTTTTTTACTCAGTGTTATGTTGTTTTTTAAAAATGTGCTACTGCACGAGTATAGATAGGTATATATATATACATACGTATATGTGAAAGAGTTTCGAATATAAAAAAGAAAAAATATATATTATGGTCCATATGTGTGAATTGTATTATAAATTATAAAAACGTGTGTTTTTTTGTTTTTTTTTTTTTTAAGTACGAAGCTTGATCAAACAAGGCATTGTTTTTCTCGTCTTTTTTTATTTGTTTTTTGCGTTCATGGGATAATAATTTATATTACGCGTGTAATATATTATCTTTTTTTGTCTCTTACCCCTTATATTAAAAAAAAAGAAAAGAAAAATATACAAAGAAAAAAAAACGTATCTAACGTTCGACCGAATAAGTCTCGTACGCACAATCAATCCTAAAAACACAAAATAAACCTAATCATTAATCTTACGTATAGTTTGTTTTTGCTCTATTTATTTTTTGCTATCACCGTATTCGAAATATTTCATTTCAATCGATAAGAGATCTCGATCTAGAAAAAAGATTGAGAAAACAATAAAAAGAAATAAAAAAAAAAAATAAAATCTAGTACACGTATATCAATCAAAAGGTCAAGTCTTCGAAATAAAAAGAATAATATTAGCCAATCGCAGTTATTTGTTTTTATCGGTCTTTTAAAGGGTTCGAGAGGTTATTGGGTATGACAGTTGTGTGTTGGTGGTTGGTGGTGGGTAGGTGGCCTTTTCAATCAAGTGTTAAGGGTACAAAATCTATAAACGAACATATGAATTCGTAATTGTAATAAGAAAGATCAAACAAAGTTTATGCCTATAAGTAAGAAAGTCATTCTCGTTTAAGAACTATAGAAAAAAGAAAAAGAAGAAGAAGATGAAGATGAAAAAGAAGAAGAAGAAGAAGATGGAGAATAATAATAAAAAATAAAAAATAAAAACGTAGATCTTAAGAATAAAAAGTAAAGTGATTACTAGAAATACAAACACATCTCTTTTAAACCTAAGTGTCGCTGCTGCCTATTATATTGAGTTAGATTGGGTGGTAGGGGTGAGTGGATGGGATTTCAGTGGGGGAGGAGAAGGACTGGGGCAGGGTTATTATGCACATAGCAAACGTGCATAATTTAAACGTTTCGATTGTTTTTACCAAAATCGATAAGAACTATTATTATAGATTGTTTTTTTTTCCCTTAATATTTATAAATCAAATATTTAAAAATAATCAAAGAGCCGTGCAGCGTAAAACAACTCTCTCTTTCTCTCTTTCTCTTGCGCTCATTATTAATAAAAAAAAAAATATAATTGTATATATGTATATAACTAAAAAACAGTTCTCTCCTATGATAATAAAGCTTAACGAAAAAGAAAAGAAAAGAAAAGATAAGAAAAAGAAAAAAAAACAGGTGTATAAAATGTATTAAGTATTTGTTGTATGATCTTGTTTTTTTCGTTGCTGCTCTCTTGACTTTGCGTTTGCTTGAAAAAAAGAAGAAAAAGAAAGAACAAAAAAGTAAGTAAGTAAGTAAGTAAGTAAAGTAAGTAAAGTAAAAGTAAAGTAAAGTAAGTAAAATAAGTAAGTAAATAAGTAAGAAAAAAAAGGGTGGTGCGTGGAGTGGTGGTAGTGACAGGGGGAAGGGGGCAGGTTTATAATAATCAATGAAAATCCGAGAAAACTTGAGCGATCTCTCATAAATGGCATATACGTTCGTAAATTGTTTAAATCTCCATTTCGTATTTGAAAAATTGGAAATCATTTAGGATTATAACTTTATACACGATCATTCGTTTCTTTTTTTTGTTTTGTTTTGTTTCTTCTTCCTCTCATAACAATGTAAATCTCGTAATTGATTACGTTAATATTATTTAACATATATACTCTTATTATGTACTTATTTTTTTATATATATATATATATGTATATATATATATGTAATTATTCTGTGTGTGGATGTCTCGTCTGATTTTTAATATATTCGTCTAATTTTAATTAATAAAAACTATACGTAATACTAAAAAATTTTTTTTTGTTTTGTTTTGTTTTTGTTTGTTAATATATGATGATGGGGGAAATGGGGGTGGCGGGAATAAGGGGTGGAGGGGGTACCATGCCTTTCCGAGATCACGAGTCTGTTTCGTCGTTCCTAGTTAATCCTCTCTATAATTCGCAGTTAGTTTCGTATTCCCAAATTTTCAATACATATATATTTCGTTTTTTTTTCTTTCCCTTTTCTTCTCTCCCTTTTATTTATTTTTTTTTTGTTATATCCATTTTCCCTTCTCTCTCTCTCTCTCTCTCTCTCTCTCTCTCTCTCTCTCTCTCCCTCTTTTACTTTTCACCTTTTCCCATTTTATCAAATTTTATTGTCACAATTGTATTTTATTTTAATTATTTATTTTTTTTCTTCTTTTTTTTTTTTATCCTTTTTCATATAACTTAATTTAAATCGTATCCCTCTCATTTTTATTATCTCACCTTTTTTCCTTTTTTGTTCTTTTTATACTAAAAAATGTTCGCGCGTCGAACTGAACGAGCGAGTCACCGACGAATCATCGAAGAAATATTCACAAAATATATATATATATATGTGTGTATATATATATATATGCATGTATATATATTTATATTTAATATTATTTATATCTATATCATATTTTCTCCTTTTTCACTTTTGTTCTCTTTCTTTCTTTCTTTCATACTCGGGTGGTTTTTTTTTTCTATTTTGGTTTTTTTTTAAACATTTACACTTCCGTTATTTCCATATTTAAAAAGTTTCTCGCCGTTGTTGTTAGACAGGTCAAAAAAATGAAGAATTTCTCTTTTCCTTATATACGGAGAATCGCGGTCCCAATATAATTAATAGAAAGTTTGAACCTTGAATCAAACTCAAGCTCGGGCTGGCCAGTACTTCGGTGTCACTGTATCTCGAAATTCTTGTTTTACAAATATATATATATATATATTATTTATATATAGATATATATTTTTGTTGTTTCTTTTTCAGAAGTTTCTACTGACAATATTCCAAATACTGCACATATCGTTGATGCAAAGTTAATAATGGTCGAATCCGATATCCGATTGTAAGACAACTACTACCAAGTAAATCAAATAAAAATCGATAATAATAATAATTATTATTATAATATTAATAATAATAATATAATAATATAATAATAATAATAATAATAATTTCGAAGAAAAGTAAAGAAACATTTAGGTAAAGAAACAAAATAATCGATCCGTTGTTTGTTGCGACACCGGACACAATGTTTTGTGGAAAGAACAAAAAAGAAAATCTAATTTCTCACTTAACAATTTATTTTATTCGATACGCTCGATAAAAATAATAACCTTATCAATATTTTTCTTCGAATCAAACACACTATTAGTAGGAGCACGTTTGCCGTCAATAATACTGTCCCCACGATGATAGAAATTTTTTGATTATTTATCACCGTTTTATCGATAAAAAAAAAAAGAACATTGTCGATAGAATTACTTCCTCTCGAGTGCGGAAGTGAAAATATTTGTGTAGTAAGTATATATGTATCCATTTTTTTTTCCCTTCATATATGTATATATGTATATAATTACGTGTAATGTATGTGTATATGTTTGTGTCTGTGTTGTGTGGGATGTATATGTAAATAGTATATGTTATAATTGTAATAGATGTACAAACAGTATGATTGTATTTCTATTTCATTGTATTCACATATTCGTGTTTCTCCTCGCGCGTGTAGTGGTGGTCGTGGTGCTTTATGTATGTATGTATTCAGTGTGTATATAATTAGTGTGGTATATACGCATACGGATGATTCTTTTTTTATGTGATGGTAGGCACTGATGGGGGTAGATGGCTGCATGACGAGCAGGTTCGAATACAGGTTAGTCTTTTACTAATCTGTATATGTGATGTTGGGCACCGTGTTCAGACGTCGATACTTCGAACACGTACGCCGTACACAATAACGTTTCTTGCGTATCCCTGTTCGTTACAACCTGAATTAAACAAAATAACATAACGTCAATTGTAATTAAACAAGTCTCGAAGAAATGAAAGAGGAAATAATTTTATTATTTTTTTTTCTTCTGAAACGTAATACAAAATTGAAGGGAATATATATTTACCTGAAGGATGGTGAAGTTTTCGAGAACGCTGTTCATCATGTACTTCTCTGGCAGGTGCTTCAACTTGTGGATGAAGTTAATCATATATTCGCACATCGGTGAACGGCTGATACGATAGACGAACCTGCCATTTTCGAACCTGGCGTACTCCGTCTCCACCTTTTCCACCACCTGTTTTCCGAAGGAGCAAACTTTCGTCGAACACGTTATCGTCATGTTCTCGTTGCTTTCGTATCTAAAAAAAAAAAAAGAAAGAAGAAAAGAATAGTAATAAATTACAATTAGAATTAACACATGTGAAATTTGCTAAAGTTTTATAGGACAATAGATTAACTCGTAATCGGTGTGCCTTTGTTTCACGCAGATTAATAATAAATATTATTATTACTAATCAGTTATAACCGATGACATGAAATAAACTCTGAGAAATACTACCGGTCAACAATATGTTAATCAGGAAGAATTCAAAGAGAGATTGGTTAAAAAAAAAAAGGGGAAAAAAATTGTAATTAAACGTGAAATTAAATTGTTATTTAAATTAATAAATTAAAATGTAATATTTTTAAAAGGAATTCCTGCAATAATTCATTTTGATAACTTTTAATAAATAAAAAAGAAAGAAATGGATACTTACTGGCTCGTCACGCCATAAAACGCTCCAGTTTCGTCCTGAATATTGGTATTGAGATCGGCCCAGAATTTAACGAGGAAAAAGGCAGCTTGCGGTCCCTTGTCGTAGAGTTCCTTCAAACCACCCTTCTTCTCCGGGAATTTGTCGTATATTTGCCTAACGTCGACAGCTTCGAGTAACGGATCGGCATAAGTCGCTGATCCTCCTATGTGGACGAACAGATGCTTGTGGTACTGTAAAAAATTGTTTAAAAATTGTCTAACGTTAATTAACAATAACTCTAACGTCAATGAAAAAAGTTCTTTCGATTATATCCGAACCACTGTAACTCTTCCGTATAGATTATTACGAAAGTTTATTCCAAATGTGTGTCCGGTTGATTATTGTATCGGCTACAATGCTCTTGCTTCACTGACCTCTTCCACATATGTCATCATCCACAAGTTATTGAATTTCTAAAATCAATCTCTCTATGTTATATAAACCTACAAAATTCTCTATCTCTCTCTCTGTCCAAACTAAATTGTTTATTCCTTTGAGATTAGACTGCATTCTGGTTCGGAAGATGGCCCAATATCAACCCCCTCCCCACCCATATACGCAGCACGTTTGTTGTAATTTTGATTACTATACTAATACTATTATTATTATCTCTATTCTTACTTGCCTGTATGTTAAAATTATTTTATTATCCTAACAAAACTCGAAATCTTTCCAATCGTATACTTTTTGTCTTCTTCTTTTACTCGTTTTTATTTATTTATTAGAAACATCGTTCAAATAATATCGATACATATTAATAAATGTTATCATTATTATCATCGTTCCACCACAAAAAAAAAAGAGGAACCTAATTATTTCAACGTGACGATTGTTTAATTATTAACTTACAATATCCTGGTCTCTTTGTTGCTCCATATATGCCGAGAACTCAACCAGCCTGAGCTTGTGAGTGGCAATAGCTCTGCCTTCCCATGGTGGTGGAGGCTGTGCCTGGACCATGTCACCGCTCGAGACCGCCGTCGCCGGTTTACCGGTGTACGCAGGTTGCGGGAACGGCTTGACATCCTGGGACGTTCCTGGTTGTAAACCTGGCTGCCAGAATTGCTAAAAGAGTACGAAAATTGTGATATTAAATACCCGCTTTTTTCGCCTATTTCAGTGTATTTTTTTTTTTTTATAAAATATTAGGTTGGTGGAAAAAGAATGTCGGGTTTTTTACCACAATTTAATGGGAAAATCCGACACTTCTTTTTCACCAACCTAATATTACAAAGCGTTTTTTATATATCTTATATATATATGTTTTTTTTCTTTACACTGACTCTAATTTTTTTTTTTGAATCAATATCAAGATATCTTTCGGTAAACAAAATTTATAGGAATATTATTTAACATGATTTTGAATTCATTACAGAAAGATATTTTTAATTTGATTGACCTTTTTTTACGAGCAATTTGAAATTATGTGAAATATGAGCAAACACAAATGAAGGTTGACATGATGATAACAATTAAAATCAGTATTACATGTGTAGAGAAATAAAACAGAGAGAAAGAGAGATAGAAAGAAAGAAAGAAAGGGACAGAAAGAGAGAGAGAGAGAGAGAGAAAGAGAAAGAGAGAGATGTGTGAGACAATTTGTAAGCCAAAAAAAAAAATCACCGACGATGCTCGGCATTCAAGATTCTCGATATTTTTTTTAATATCATTTTTCTTAGATCATTTAGAAAATGTTGGTTATTAACAATGATAAGTAATATCGAGAATCTAATTTGTAAGCGAGCTTGCGGTAAATTTCACAACGAATTTCATACCAATGAGTAGTTATAATGCAAACGTATATATAACAGATAATTAATTTAGGTACGTTCCCTTGTGCTCGTGTATGTGTGTGTGTGTGTACGTGTACGTGCGTGTGTGTAAATTCGCCTGTAAGAATGTATATATGCCCAGGTAATACATATATTATGTACAAGATAAGAACGAACGGACAAATTCAACAATACACAACAAGGAACCCCCCCAGGGGCTAGCAGCAAAGAGCGGAGGTTTATTTTGGCACAAGGGTGCTTTTTTTATTCCCTTGTCGTACAAGCTACCTTCAGAAAAAAAAAATTATTAAGAAAAAAATCGATCAAAAAATGTTAAATATATCAAATAAAACAAATAACACAACGAGATAAAGAGAAACAAAATTATAATTGAATAAATATTATAAAGAAAAATAAAAAAATACAAAAAAAAAGATGCAAATAAAATAGAAAAACATTATTGGCGTGTTACGATATGTCAATGCGCATTTTTAAGATTGTCATTGTCATCGTCGAGTTTGTAATTTTTATCATTTTTTATTGAAATAAATAATATATGTTGGAGAATTTTTCAAAGGTTGCTTTTTTTGAATTCTTTTTGAATACAAATTAATTATAGTGTGTTTTAAGTATATTTAGGAAATATTTTTCTTATCAAGCCAACTTATAATATTGAAATATTCATTAAAAATATTCATGTGATTCGAGATAAGTTAATTATGAAATTAAATTAAAATTGAAAAGCTTGTATATATATATATATTAAATGTAATATAAAAAGCGATCTTTTTATCTCTCCGGTTTCTTTCTCCACACTTTAATAAGAACGTTAATATTTAAAGTTAAAAGTTATCGAAAAGTTTTTCTCTCTATCTCTCTCTTTCTCTCTCTTTCTCTCTGTCTTTCTTTCTAGAGAAAGAATAAAGTTATCTATCATAGTCTCTAACAATTAACGTTATCATGCGCGAGAGAATATCAGAAAGGAGAGAAAAAAAGGAAGGAAAGAAAGAAAGAAAGACAGAAAAGAAAGCACAAAAAACAAAGTGTTCCATTTATTTTAATGAATATATATATATTTTTTTTTGTATAAACGATTAAAAGTTATTATCATCGATATATAATCAAACGTAACGTTCGATCGCACTATGATACACGATTGTTAAAAAGCCAAAGAAGAATCAGTTTTAAAATGATTCGAAAAGCGTTCAAAGATACACTGCATCGCCACACAAGAAAAAAAAAGCAAAAAGAAAAAGAAATAAACGTTGTTTTGATTATTATTATTTTTTTTTATACATGTATAATGAAAAATGTCAAAAGGAGAGATAGAAAGGATCAAGTAGAAAAATTGAAAGCCTAATAATAGAGAAACAATGAGAGAAAGATTGATTTATGAAATGAAATGAAAATGAGAGAGAAGCTGAAGAAGCTGAAGAAGAAGAAAGAAAAAAGAAAGAGTGAGAGAGAAAAAAAGAGAGAGAGAGAGAGAGAGAGAAACAATGTTTTTAATAAATTATTCGAATTCGGTTAATTTAAAGGATTAATTTTGCATTTGCGATATAAAAGAAAATAATAATTATTAGATACAACGTGATTAAAAGTAACAACAGTTAGGTATAATTTTATCCCAAGGTCTTTGGTTATTTCCCTCTTTCGTAGCTTTTAATTTCTCATTTATTCAGACGATGATGAGAGATGTAACATGAATCGATTGGACACACGTTTCACTCTGTTAGGTAATTATGTTCATTCTATTTTATCTCTCTCTCTCTCCCTCTCTCTCTCTTTCTTACTTTCTTTCTCTATCGCAATCTCTGAATCTTTCTTTCTCTCTTTTTCGAACATTTGTTCCGTCATCTTTGCTCGGAAGTACGATAAAAGAAAAATTTAATAATAATAATAATAATAATAATAAAAATAATCATAATCATAATAATAATAATAATAATAAAAGAAAAGAAAAACACCATAATAAAATTCTTTATTTTTCTTTCTTTTTCGTACTTCGACGGTGGTAATAAATAATAGTAATAGTAGTAATAGTTAAATAGTAATAATAATCGTCATTGTAGTCATTGTCGTTGTCGTTGTCATTGTCTTAGAAAAAATGATTTGTAGTTATTATTGTTATTAAATGTCGTTTTAAATGGGGTTTTCTTTCACCATCATCATCATCAATGATCGGGACTTACCGCTCCGGGATAGGAGACAGGGGTGGAAGCGTGAAGGGCAAGGGGCCCCACTAGGGCAGGGGGCATCTTGTTGTGTATCGCACTCCCAGCTGATACTATCTGGGCGCTCGACATACTCGACATTGTCTGGAGAGCCTTCTCCTTGGCGGCATGATCCTAACAAATTTCCACACCGAATGTTACTACGTATTTCGTCGATAATATTTAACCCCGTGATCTTTTTTTTTAATATTATTATTATTTTATTTTATTTTTTTTCATCGGGGATAAGAGCTAAATTTAATTGCAAGTATTTCACTAGCGAAGATGATATATATTTTGTATATTACGTATATTCTTTCTCTCTCTTTCTCTATTTCTTTCTCTTTCTCACTCATTTCTATCTTTGTTCTTTTCCATTATATTTGTGTCTGTGAACGTTTACACTCCAAGATCAAAGATTGGCTGAGAGATAACATTTATTTTTTTTATTTTTTGTGTGGAGGGATACATTTTTTTAAGATTATTTTTTCTATTCTTATTCTCTCTCTCTCTCTCTCTCTCTCTTATTTTTTTTCTTGTAAAAGAGTTACACTACTACTAACGTAAGTGTATAAATTATATTATAATATACAATTAAATGTTAATATAATTTCAATTCGTATTAATCTACTAGTTGAAAATAGAATTTTGAATACCCTTCCCCTCCTTTTTCCGTTGGCGGCTCGTTCAGGATATTTTTAATATTTTCTATTCTTCT
>JACGTP010000001.1:3814263-3830756 GCA_023678845.1 Mischocyttarus mexicanus
GAGAACTTGCAAGCATTTTACCCGCGAATCACTAATTAGAATCGAAAGGATGTGTTCCCTCTCTTCGTTTCTCCTCTTCTCTTCTCTTCTGTCTATTCGTCATTCATACATTCGTTAATTAACGCTTTGAACGTTTAATACGCCTACGACTAATCGATAATGATACGTAGTACTCTTCGAAGTTGGCTAATTAATTTTCAAAAGATATCTCTTGTACTTACAAATGTCCAATTAAAATTTATTCAATCCGATTATGCGATAAATAAAAAAAAGAGAGAAAGAGAGAGAGAGAGAGAGAGAGAGAGAGAGAAGTAAGTAAAAAGATTAATCTCGAAGAAGAATTTGGATTTTTCTTTTTCTAATAATATTTCTACATATGCTCCTATTCTTTTCTATGTCCTAAAAAAATTAATAATATATATATATTACTCACGATGATAATTTTTCATTGAAAATTACCAAACGTAGTAAATAACTCGCAAAAGTGTTTTTTATCCGCTAATCGTTAATTACAATTCGACAGGATGTATCTTTCTCCCCACCTATCGACTCTCCTCGTCATTCGGTCATTAATTAAAGCTTCGAACGTTTAAATACGCCTACTAATAAATCGATAATGATACGTAATACTATACGAAGTTGGTTAATTATTTTCTAAAAGATCCCTTTATTTGCAAATGTCCAATTACAAGCGGGAGAAGATAAAAAAAAAACATAAATAAATAAATAAATAAAGGATAGAAAGACTATAAAAATAAATTTATTGATTATCCCTAATATTCTTTTTATTATTCATTTGATTTCTCTTCTTTATTCCAATAAAAAAATAAAAATATAAAAAATCAAGAAAACTAAATAATATTGTTTCACAGTTAACCCTTTCTCTCCACCTCGTATTCCTTTTTCATACTCATCCTACACCGACATAATTCGCTTTCTCCGTTCCTCCATTTTCCCCTCGTTCTATGTTTGTTCCCCTCTCGTCCCCTTCTCCTTCACCTCTTGCTATATCCTCCGCGTCGAACGGAAGCACGGAATGAATCGTACTTTGATTTATTAACAGGAATGATAGGAGGGGGAGAAAGAGAGAGAGAGAAAGAGAGTGGACGTAGAAACGCGTGCTTCGTTTAGTTTCAAGAGAGAGAAAGAGAGTGGGTGCACGATTGTTCGCGAATCGCTTTAATAATTTAGCTGTTGATTAAACGCGCCCGAGTTCATTTTTACGCGTGATTTATTCCACTGTAAAGCTCTCGACGTCCTTCGTTTTCGAACGAATGGACGCTACTCGGATTTCTCAATATCGTTTATCGCTCTTTCTCTCGTAAATTCTCACCCTATTCACCTCACTACTATTTCTCTCTCTCTCTCTCTCTCTGTTCCTCTCATTCTTTCTTTCTATATCTCTTTTTATCTATCTTTCTTCTCAATCCCTCTACTACCATCCCCGTCACTCTCTCTCACTCTCTTTCTTGTTCTCTCTCTTTTTACCTTCCTTTTTTCCTCTTTTGTATCATTTTCCTTTTTCTCTTACCTCGCAAAAGGCGACGCAATTACGCGTGTTTTTCTTCCTTTCGCTCGAGATAATATCGTCTCTCGGACCCTTAAAATACACGACGAGCCAAGCCCGTTATGTGAAACCTTCCTTTCCTTCCTTCGAGCTACAAGAGAAAAGACGTTGTTCCCGTTACTCTTCCCCCCTCCCAACCCTCCACCACCAACCATCATCATCTTCTTCTTTCTACTTCCTATTTTTTCTCTCTTTCGCTACTTTTATTTGTTCCCCTTCTTTAGTTTTTCTTATTTTTCTTTTTCTCCGAACGAGCCACGAAAAACGGCGTACGGGAAGAAGTACATCGAACCCCGCTTTTATATCCCTCCACAAAATTAAGGAAGTTCCGCGGTAAACGCGAAATAAGCAAATCTGTTTTGTCCTTGGAGATGTAATATATATAACGTGTATATGTATAGGTGAACGAAAAAAAAGAGAACGGAGAGTTTACAAGAATACAAAAATAAATAAAGGGATAAGAAATCTACTTTTTTGAAGAGAGAACAACAAAATTAGTGTATTTTAAAAGAAGGGTTCGGTGTTGGAAAATGGTTCAAAAAAGGGGGTCAATAAAAACAAAGTAATCTTAAGATAATAGGAAAATTGTAATTATTTGTATGTATATTAAGAAGACGTTTATAAGACTAAACTCACCACTTTGAGTTTCGCCTGGATTTCACGAAGTTTTCTCCTCGCTAGGACCTGTATGTGAGAAGAGACTTGCTTTCGTGTTCTCGTCTTACCGGTCCTTAATTTGATATAACGAGCGATCAGCTCGTTCCGACCTGTAACATAAAAATAAATAGGAACGCGTTTATACGTGTATTTATTCATTAGATTTTCGCGGTAAATGATTTATTTCAATCGATTAATATCGTCTATCTTCTTTCTCTATTTTTTTTCCTATTCTTTCCATCAGTATTATGATATTAAATTTCCCAAACAATCACCAATAAATAATCACGAAAATTCGACTTTTGCATATTATAGAAAATAATTGAATTAAATTCTCATTTTTACCGAACAGAGATAATTCCAATAAAGAGTTGATTTAGCTTTTTTGGCAGTGCAAAAAATTACCGAACGAATATGTGTTAAGATATGGATATATTGTGTTGGTAGAAAAAAAAATGTCGAATTTTCCTATTGAATCGTTGCCAGGAATGCGACATTTTATTATTAAATACTGATCATTTATTGAAAATATCGATTGAATATAAATAACAATTCTAATTAGAACGTATAAATGAAAAAAACCTAATCGAAATATAAATTCTCGTGGAGAATACATCGTTGTGTTTGGAAAATATCCCACGATGACTTTTCTATCCTAATAGTAAGATTTTCACACGTTTCATGCACACACACCATGAATGTATTTTTGAACCGCGTTAGAATATACTTTCTATAAGTTATATACAAGATAATTATAACTCTAATAGAACCATCCAACAGATGGTCTCTCCGAGCATCTTGGCAAGGGTCAAGGAGCCAATCGAGATTTTACGTGAGTTTCAACAGAACCCTTTCTTCCATTTGCATTGAGGTCTGCTTTCGCTCTCCATAGTCGTTCTCAATCTCGCATACTCTCACGTTCGTCTTTTCGTTTAAGAACTACTATAGAGGGTCTTCGCGATAAATTGGATCTAATTCCGGTGAATTATCCAGATGACCGTGCGAAAACAAACAAGGATGATAAAGGAATATAAGATTAGAATAACTCAACGATACTTTTCATCTATTGGAAATAATCGAAAAATAATCGAAAAATAAACTACAAAAAAGACTAAAAAATTAAAAAGAAAACACGAGAAATCATATGTTTTTTATCAACATTATATTATTCCAACACATTAACTCTAACTTTTCCTTCCATCGTTTCTTTGTAATCATAAATAACTTAAAGGAGAATAAATAAAAACGAAACGCGATATTCGATTTCTAGGAAGTTGCATTAGCATACACGGGGGAGAGTATGTCGCGTGAGTACTATAATGGACGCGTAATACTTTGAAAAAAAGGAATAAAAAAAAATAAGAGACGGAAAACGATGCTAGATCGTGCATGCAAAAAATCAACCATGAAAAGAGTACCTGCAGAGGAAGGCTAAAAAGAGAAAAAGAAAAATAGAGAGAGAGAGAGAGAGAGAGAGAGAGAGAGAGAGAGAGAGAGAGAGAGAGAGAGAGAGACACGCTTTTAATCGGCATAGTTGGGTAAACACGAAATACTCGGCCGACAACGAGCACGGATTTAAAGAGCATACAAGAGAGGGAAGAGGGGTTGGTTGGCAAAGGCTAAAGGGGTGAAAGAGAGAGAGAGAGGTACGCGTACACTCAAATTAATTCGAGCACTGCATTCGAGTTTTCAGTGGGTCGCGAAACGCACGCTTGGAACATGCCCCGATGCTGTCCGTTTGTTCCACTCGTAGAGATTATAAATGAAGAGAAATAAAACATGGCTCGCCGCGATTAAATACGAGAGAGAAAGAGAGAGAGAGAGAGAGAGCTCGCACGAGTCCAGAACGAGAATGAGGATATTAACGTTGGTTAACGTGCGTACGATTGTTCCCGTGAATGTATAGGAGAACGATGGAAACTACGAAAGTTAAGAGATCATCGAATACGAACTTTTGCCTAGAATTAATTATTAACTATATATATTCTGTATATAATATTTTTAATTTTCAACCTAACAAAAAAATAATAATTCTGTAATCTTTTTCAATAATTTTCATTTATCTTGTTTTATTTTATTTTATTTTTTACGAGATACACCTCTTCCATTAACACAGAAAAGAAAATTCAATTATAAGAGGTCAGGTCGTAATACCACAATAAAGATTATAACAGACTTTGAAAGATAATTTCTTATAGAAGAAATTAATTGAAAGAAAATATCAAAATAATGATGACGATGATGATGATACAAATTTACATATAAAAACATTCTGTTAAAAGAACTAAAGTACCCATATAAGATGTGATGAGATTCAATATACAATAATTAATTTTTAATTATACAATCTGCTAATTAATCATTGATTAATTTAAAAATACGCGAAAGAATTATTGTTGTTAAAGAGAATGCTATGGAAAAATTTCAAACAATTCAGCTGATCGTTCTTAATCAATTCGACGATATAGAAAAATATTCTAAATTTCTATTAGAGGTATCTAAGATGTTTGGATAATCGATAAAGTAACGAGAGATTAGAATGGTAGGGTAGAAAAGAGGTTCTTTCTAGGTGGGTGTTAGGAGAAAAGGATAAAGGAGTGCAAAGGGGGGACGAGAAGGGATGATGAGAGGGAAAGGGGGAAAGGGGGTCGAAGAGAGAAGCCCATCGGGATGAAAATATTCGAGATTCCAGGCGAACCGCGTGATGACTCAATTTTGCAAAGACCTTTAAATGGCTCGCTATGAACACCACGCGCCATTGCTGGAGCAAGCAAGCGAACGAGCGCGTTCCTTCTCTGTTTTTGAAGGCCGAACATTCTTCGATGAGAGCTCCTCGGTTACACGATGGTTTAAGGATACCTTGGATACAATGCTGGATACAAAGGACTCTTTCTGTAACTTTCGTCTTTTATCTTTCACGAAAATTTGAATAATTTAAAACTAGGTTAACGAGACACGACATTTTAACAAAATTTAAAAGAAAAAATAATTGTATATACATTGAAATAACTAAACTGACCAGTTAAAGTATCAAATAAGGCAGAATAAAATACTTCAGTTAGGTAATATTATGAATTTTCTAAGAAGTTAATAAGTTAAGGTATTAAATGGAAATTAGATTCGTAGATTAGATCAAATAGAACAGCACGATTAAACACAGAACATTAGATTTCAAAGTAGAAGAAGAGATAAGAATTTAATAACTATGAGGAATAAATACGATTAGATTTTAATATTATATACTTTTTAATTACTTGCCTATTTTCTGCGAAAAAAAAAATATATATATATATAAAGTTTTATTATTAGAATTATTATATTAAATAAACTAATGTGTTGCTCTGAAAACAAAGTTTATTCGTTAACTTTTTTGCAAACCTTTAAAATTTCCTCCAACCGATTTGATAAATACGAAAACATAGTTAGGAATATATTTGACAGATATCGAAAGTACACGAAAGTCAAATGTGTTTAAAAACTCGACGAAGAGGATTTTGAAGAGAAAAAAACAAAACATTGGTATAAAATAACTGACTAAGGACGTTACATGTGTATATGTATATGTATATGTAGACAAAAATTTCAACGATTGACAGATCATTTTTTTTTCACAGAACGTTGTTAGTCGGTTAATTGTTTTTGTATTATTCAAACGTGTGTTTCTCGCTGAAGAAATAGTTTTCTAAATTAACTCGTATGTGTTGTTGTATGTGTGTAGAATGAAATTTTAATATTTTTAATATTTTTAATATGTCTAAAAATACATGAAAAGAATAGAACATTAATTAGCCAAGATGTAATTGATTATGCATTATTGTGAAATACATCCGACACTTGATCATATTTTAAAATCCCTTTCAGTTTTACGGATGCAACGAAAGTTACTCGTGTGAATTATAAACGCGTATCATACAATGTCCGGTTTAATAAATTCTACAACGTTACGATTACCTATTAGAATTTTGTTTTATTGAAAATTATTCATATAATATGTTTTACATTAAACACTACCACGCCGAAGTCAAATGTTAAAAAGGTTAAAAATTATAGTCAGCTTACGTTTAGATGTACTTTGTCCTTATATCCATAAGTGCAGGTATTTATATATGTATATATCACTTTTCACCACTACACATACTCGTACACATATGCATATTACTTGCATAGGAAGAAAACACGCACACACGCACACGCATACGCAACACGAAATAAATGATATACTTTAAATAATATCCTTGTTATTCCTTCCGACGCTCGAAGAAGACTAACAATTATTATGAAAAGTAGTTACGAATACATACGACAAGTACCGAACATATCCGAAAGTCAATATCAAATCTAACGACGAAATGACAACGTTCGGTTGTCGACACCGACCGAAGAATGACGGAGAGAAACGAACGTAAACAAAACATTGAACGCTCAACTAAGCTGGTAGTTAAGGAATGTTTTTCTATGTGTATTTCATATTTAACGAATTTCCTAGAATTCACCGAGAGATTTAAACAGTACCGACGTTGAGTTCGTTTAACTCGGAAGTACACCTTCGCCTATCTTTCTCTTAATACATTCAATACGTATGGGATTATTACTATATTTTTGTACAGCTGACTTACTTTTGTATCGTTGACCTATTCTTCTTACCAGTGACCTACTTTTGAACAGCTGTTTTCTATTTCTAATGATTGATTTTTATTTTAATTTCTTTATATTTAAATAATTAATAAGTATATGTACGCATATGTGGATTATATTCGATTAAAATTATTACAAAATAATTGTTTGATGTATCTGATATTTTTGATAAGTCTAATTACATTATATATATACATGAGATATATATATATATACTATATATTAAAAATTACAAACTATATCTTATTTCTTTTTTTTAAATTTTACTAACATATTCTATAAGATTTTTGAAACATTTAAAAGTCCTGTACCTGTGAATATATGAAATTAATTTTAAATAATTAGATTCAACTGAGAATTCCTAATAAAAAGTGACTAACATTGTAGATGTTTAAAAAATGATGATTCTATTTGTAATAAATAAAAAAGAAAAAATATTTTTGACATTGCACCGTTATTCCTCAGCCGGTGTCGACAACCGAACGTTGTCATTTCTATTCTATTATGAATTTCGTCGTTAGATTTGTAATTGACCTTCGTCTATGTTCGGTATTGTTCGAATGTATTCGTAACTACTTTTCATAATAATCGATAGTCTTCTTCGAGCATCGGAAGGAATAACAAGGATATTATTTAAAGTATATCATTTATTTCGCGTCGCGTATACTTGTGTGCGTGTTTTCTTCCTATGCAAGTGATATGCATATGTGTACGAGTATGTGTAGTGGTGAAAAGTGATATATACATATATGGATACCTGCTTTTATGGATATGGATACCTGCACTTATGGATATAAGGACAAAGCACACCTAAACGTAAGCTGACTATAATTTTTAACCTTTTTAACAAATTCTAATAGGTAATCGTAACGTTGTATAAAAATTTTTCATACAAAAAAAGCATACGACTAACGGAACATTATATAAGAACGGATAATTAATTGTAGAAAAAAATAGTGGACTTTAAAAAAAAAGGGATCAAATTTTAATCTCTTACTTCAACTACTCGTCTTTTTACTGTATTCATATATATTTAACGATTTAACGTCGCGACATATATATAGATATACATGTATCTTCATAACTATTTCTGTGTGTGTGTGTGTATGCATGTATGTGTATACCGAACGATGATCGGGAGGGACTTTGAATGTACACCATGCGACGCGACGAGCAATCAACGTAAATCACTTGCCTGATGCTCAATTTAACAAGAAGGGCCATTATGATCGTGGACTCGAAGTAACGAGCACTGAGCATGGTCTTTCTCTTGCTATCTCTCTCTTTCTCATTCTATTGTTCCCTTCGGTATCAAAAGATACAAATATATGTTAAACATTGTCTCAAGTTAAGAATGTACAATTACATTTAATTACGTATATATCTGTTTACTTGATTTAACAATTATTCGAGATGCTCCTTCTAATTAAAACTTTATTTTACATTTGTTATTTAATATAATATGAATTTAATAATAATATTCGGTTGGATTGATATTAGACAAATTTTTTTATTGTTTCCCTTGGTAGGAAATATATAAATGTCTGATTTTTGCTCCCAATTCAATGGGAAAATTCAACATTTTTTTTCCACCAACTTAATATATATAATAAAATAAATATACTGGACTGCATAAAAACAGGTTTGAATATATATCTGCAATTTTTGATATCTAACAAATTATCCAAATGATTTTGATTTTTAAAATGAAATATTTCATTTAGCACGATGTATCATATGAAAATAATCGAATAACATTTTGTAATTTTTTTTTTTTCTTCGTTTGGACTATTAAATACGATATGGCCTTGACAATAGCATTTACTAACATTGATACAAACAGAAGGGTCTAGAGCTTTGGACATATCAAGAACGCAGAATTGCGAATGGTCCTCCTGAATACACCGGGAAACCTCACCGCGAAGCATCGCCACTAATGGATGGTTCACAAACAGTGCCTGATGCCGGTCCTCCAGGTCTCGAAGTGCGTTTAAGCTCGTTTAGTCAATTAGCAAATATACAGCAGTAGAGCAGTTAGGTTCGAGTCAAGGGATGACCACTCGAAAAGCGGGCCTAAAGCTTTCTCTATCTCCCCCTCCTCTCTTTCTCCTTCTCTCTCATGCTTTACTGTCTGGTACTGTTCGCTTAGGAAGGACTCTTCAAAGATCTATCAAACCTCTACCACTTAAGATCTATTTTCGATCGATTTTACCATCCAACTTGATTCAAATTTCATTTTTTATCATAATCTATCTCTCCATCCTATATTAAGACGTACACTATCGATCAAAAAGTTTGGGTAAACGTCACCTGACGTCGCTTATATGTTATCTCGTATCATTTATATCCCCTAAACATAGCAAAGATAGATAATCCATCGAATATGTCGTCACCTAATTTCGCAGATCTAATACTTTTAAACAACAACAAAATGTTTAACACTTTGACTGCCACGTTAGTTATTTATGACCGATCACAGTTTTCCCTGTGACGCCACGGTGGACATTTGAATTACTTAAATTGTAAAAATTGAATGAAAATTTATAGTTAACGCATTTAGAATGTTACCACTAATTAGAATATACTTTGAGATAAAAAGATGCACCATTAAAGAATTAAAAATTGTTATTGGAACACCGAGAATAATAGATTCATTTCTACGAAATTTTGCAACATGAAATATTATCGTGACGTTCTGAGTGAAACATATGATTTCGGCATGGCAGTCAAAGTGTTAAAAGACGAAACTAATATTCTAATGTGATATACCATGAATAATACTGCATTGTTGCGCGAATATTATATTACTTGCAATTAGAGCAGTGTGAAGAATTTTAAGGTAAAATCCGTATGAAAAACACGTATAAGAATAAATGAACTTTAACGAAATAGAAATATAAAATTTGTGCATAAACGTTAAATGCAAATGCAGTTAGATGTAATAAAAAAATTGAAACCGATAGAGTAATATATTTTCAATCTTACATTAGAAAAGTGAAACGTTAGTCAGGTTAATTCATCCTGAAGTACATTTATAACAAGATAAGATCTCCTGTTCATTGAGGAGGGAGGAAGGATGGGGGTTTGGAGGAGGGAGAGAGCTCTTTCGTCATTGACAAAGACTCATAGCTCTTTGGAAAATAAAGAATTTTCTATGAACAGATCTGAAAGAAAACGAGAGAAGGAATCTTCTACTTCGTCTTCTTCTTCTTCTTCTTCTTTTTTATTTTATTTTTTCGATTAGGCGGACGTTAGACGACGTGACTTTCAGTCTTGAAAAGGATAGAAGTCGATAAGTGTCCTTGCGTTGGAAGAAGCATCTTCGAATCTTGACACGCTTAGCCCTCCTCCGAAAAGTATCCCTTCCTCTTCCCTATCTATCTATATATCTATCTATCTATCTATATATCTATCTATCTACCTATCTATCTATCTATCTATCTATCTTTTTCTTTCTCTGTCTTCGGAGTAACATCAGGCAAGGAACCCTTGCTCTTCCCCCTCCTCTTCCTCCTCCACCTCTTCTTCTTATCGTCCCTGGGCGCCATTCCATCCATCTTCCTTTCTTTCCATTTTCTTCTCTGCTACGCTACTAGGAAGGTACCACCAGTACCCTACCGACACTATCACCAACACCATCAACACCAACTCTACTACTACCATTACTACTACTACTATTACTACTACTACTACTACTATCATGAAACGTACACCAGAAGCAGTAAGGTCGTCTTTGGTGGCGTCGTATCGTCGCTGACATCCGTACCAACACGAACGCGATCGTGCGACCGTGGGCACACCATATCATATCCTCCGCCAAGCTAAACCCACCCTTTACCCTTCTCTACCCTCCCGCAGACGGTCCCTTTCCGGGAGCCCCCTGCCCGTCCCACCTACCCCTTCGCCTCCTGCTCCGTTCACTAATTGCACATTCTTCGCATAGTTTCGCCACCCTCTGAGCCACCCTCATCCACCCACTACCATCCCACCTCTCTCTCTCTCTCTCACTCTCTTCCTCCTTCCCTCCCTTATTCCCCCGACCTTCTCGTTCCTTCCAAGCGAACCTAGGCAGAAGGGAGAACGAAAAGGGGCATTGCAAGCCCTCGACACGCAACCCTCATTCTCTCTCCCTCTCTCTCTCTCTCTCTCTCTCTCTCTCTCTTACTTCTACCGACTACACCGACAAACTATCTCCACCGTTCTCTCTTCTTTCTCTTCTTCTCTCTCTCTCCCTCTCTCTCTCTATCTTTTTCTCTTGCTTCTACTCTGTCTCTCGACAACACCAACTCGCTTCCAGTTATAGGTATTTTCTGCACATATACTTTCGCACTTTCACGTTTCTCTCGTCTTTCACGTCCATGACTCTACGAACCTAACACGTAACTCTGTCTTTCTATCTTTCTCTCTCTCTGTCTCTCTCTCTCTCTCTCGGTTTACTTTTTCTTTTACACTAACTCATCGCCATCGACGTCTTCCGATCGTTCTCCACCTCCACCACCTGCTACTACTCCCCCTTCTTTTTCTTCTACCATAGTAGTGAAAGAAACAGACGAGAAAGTCTTCTCTATTCGGGTTAAAAAAGACCATGCAAGAGCATATACTCGTAAAGGTGGAACACGAATGGTGTGTTTCATCGAACATGACGTTTTATATTTTCTTTGATGATAGAAAATTAGGTCGAATTATCCCTATCCTTCGCGTTAGAATTTTTCTTTATATCTTGAAGAAAAGATTTGAGATAAATATGATTTTCCATATTTCGATTCGATTTTTCTATGGGTCTCTCTCTATCTCTCTCTTTCTTTAGGATATACATTTGATAATATAAAATAATAAAGTTTGAAAGTTTCTCAAAGCGTGTATTGATACAAAGACATTTTCAACGTGGAATTTATTTTTAAATGAAAAAAATATCTTGATATTTTCAATACCAATATCGTAAATGTCATTTCATATGAAATTTCTAGTTCGGGTTATGTACAAAATTTATATATCGATCTATGTGCCATTTTCGATACGAGAAATAATTCGTCTTTCTAAAAATAACTTGAGCTAGAAAATCGGCATCTTTTACGATCTACACCAATTTCATCGATATTACTTTTCTACTCTCGTTTCATGCCAGACGATGATGGTAAATCGTATAAACGTTATGCACCACGTACTGTAAAAGTTTATTGAAACGATTAAGACACACGAGCAACGAAAGAATGAAAAAAAGAATCCTGACAATCTCTCGAGTTTATTCGAATTTACTGGAATAAATTAAATGTGCAATATTTTTGATGGAATCAACGAAAGAGTATACAAATTAATTTCACTTTTATTTTTTCTATTCTGTTATCTATCAATTTTAATAGCAATTACAATACGTTTAAATAGCAAGTATAACGAGGAAACAAAAATTCGATATTTATAAGAATATAATCCATCATTTATTATTCAACTCCCTGATATTACACCTTCTCTAAAGATTCTCAAAATTTCCCCACAACAACTTCTCCTAGATAATACCTAGAGAGTACTACTACTATCCTAACACAAAAATAATCTCTTTCAAAACGTTTACGAACCTTTTTATGTAGAAACACTTGAAAGACCGTTAAACAAAGTTAAGAATTGTGTGGATCCTTCGAAAAGTATCTATCGATGAGGGATCAAGTACAGAAGGTAAGAAAGTGAGAAGAAAGGGTAAAAGATAGCAAGAGTAAGAACAAGAAGGAACTGTGAAGGGTGGTGAGGGGAGAAGTTAAGAGTAGGAGGAGGAAGGGGGACGAGGGGGAGAAGTTGGGAGAAAGTGGGCTCGTAAAAGGCGCTCGTAAAACGGAAAGGGATTAAAGCTCTAGTCGAGTTTCCCTTGGTAAACGAGTACCGAGGCCGCAGGTTGAACTTCGGTGAGTGTATATCCGCGGATTTACGAGGACGATAAACGGTATTATACGCCTTCCGTAAACCTTGGAACGATCTTTCGAGTGAGCGCATAGTTTGCGTAAGGTTTTCTTGCTATTCTCTCGTCTCCTACGAAACTTAGTTCCTTTCTACGTTTTATTTTATTTTTTATTTTATTTCGTTTTATTTTTTTCATCGTTGCGTCACTTGAAAATATCGAGAGAGAGAAAGAAATTATTTCACGATTTAAGCCAAAGATTTGGTCTATTTTTAGGAAAGAAACGTTTTATGAAAGATTTACGAGACGGCGTATTTTGTTACAATTGTTTTCCCCGTTGTTGTTTCAACTCGAAAGATTTTTCCAACGAATCCGTAAGAGATTTTACTTGAGAAAGAGTTCTCTACGTTATTTTACTTTTTTACCATTCCTTTTTTCTCTTCTTTTTCTTCCTTTTAAACAGACCAAGAGATCGCGTTTTCGCGCAGGTTATATCTCTCATAAGGCAAACGGGTGACGTTGGGTAAAAAGGGTGGCCGGCTTGGCTTTTCGTCGAGCGTTGTTCGCCGTTGCTAAGGTTCAAAGGAGAAGAGGAATAGAACGAAAAAAAAAATAATAAAGGAGAAATAAAAAATGAAAAAGAAGAAGAAGAAGAAGAAGCTTGAGCTCGCTTGGTGGAAGATAGAAGAAAACTCTGCAACTTTGCGATGCATCCCTTCTTCCTTCTTTTTACTTCGTTCCTTCCATCATCCATCTATTCTTTCTTACTTGAATCCTCCACCCCCCATCCTCCTTTTTCCTATCTTCTTCTTCTTCTTCTTTTACTTCGTCTTTCACCTCTCTCTGTTTACTTTTTTTTCTACCTAAACGCAAAGGTGCTAGCCAGAGCTCGAATAGCATGAAGAGGTTTCAGAAAGTAAAAGAAGTAAAAGGGCTAGGTAATGCTCGCGAATTAATATTCATTACGTCGCAGAACACACCAAAGCAGTGGTCGGTAGGTCTCCTTTCGCCTTTGCAAATATGAAACTACCGTAGTTGTACGCTAATTAAAATACCTTCTTGCTTTCTTATTGTTCAACCCGAAAAAGGATCCAACCATTTTCTCTGGGCTACCTTCAACTATTTACTTACCTATCATCTCGCTTTTTATTCCTTACACGTATATACACTTAATGAATTATATGAAACCATACGTCTCGGACGTTAAAACATGATCAATCATTTTTCTTTCTTGCACGTTAAACCAATTAAACCAAATTTGATTATCTCTCCATTTAACTTTCATCGGAAATAAATCGTAGTTTTTTTAAGCTAGCTTCTACCGAGAATAAAATGGTCAGTCATTTTTTGCTATACGTGTATCAAATTAACAATTTTCCTTGTTTTAAGTTAACAAACAAATTCGATAAAATACTTCCTTTTCATTTAATTACCAATGAAATCCTATATTTGTGAGAGAATAATCATTTTTGTATACCATATACTAAAATCAAATATCTTTATTCTTAAAATCGATAATTAATTACGTCTCTCAAGCATATATTGGATTGGTGGGAAAAAATAGTCAGATATTTAGCTACAATTCAATGGGAAAACTCCATATTTTTTTTTACATCAACCCAATACAAACACGAACTCAACAACAAATATCTAACTGCAGATTATCTTAAGGAAGCAAAAAAAAATAAAACAAGCTGGAATATACGTCGAGTAAGGAGTTTAATGTAAAGGATCAACTTTAAAAGAGGAATAATGCAAAACGCGTAAACGCGTTTGTTCGGTCCTATCTACAATGTGGCGCGTTGTAGGAGAACGAAAAGGACTACTACGACGTTACTACGACGAGTAGAACGAGGACGAGAAGGAGAAGGACGACTACTACGACTACGACGACTACGACGACTACGACGATGTCGGAGCCAGGCTCGTCTTCTCTTCGGGAGCTATTATACGCCCGAGTTTAATTAAACTCCGCGAGATGTCAAAGGACTCGGCCATGCCGGCAAGACGGACAATGCGGACGCAGATTATTACATCCCTCGTCGTTCTATCCTCTTCTAACTTTCTTCCTCTACTCTCTCTCTCTCTCTCTCTCTCTCTCTCTCTTTATCTCTCTCACACACTCACACACAGACACACTCTCTTTCTCCTTTAGGTGCTATCAAATTCTCTCTCTCTCTCTCTTTCTCTCTTTTCTCTCCGCATGTTCATCTGTTCATCTCTTTCTCACTCCTGTATTCTCTTGTCCATCCATATACGCGGTGTTCAAGAACATCTATCTCTTTCTCTCTCGGTCATCTCTCTTTCACAGGAACAGGAAATTCGTACGTGAAGAACGTATTATACGTAGGAAGGTATGTAGGTAGGGTTGGTAGATAAATCGAGTCGAAAAGACTCGATGTCGGTGAAAGTTTCTTTTCTCTCTCTCTCTCTATCTATCTCTCTTTTTATCTCTATCCTTATCTCTTTTTCTCCCTTTCTCTCTCCCTCTTTTTACTTTTTACGAATAAAAAGCTGACTTTTCAACACTGTTCAAGCACGTACGAGCTTAGTCTCTTCTTTTCCGAGCATATCTATTCTTCTTCTTATACTGATCATTGACCTCACGTTAAGAACTATAAGGTCAAAGAAATACTTGCTTTTTCCTTCCCTGGATACACCATTTATTAATCCTCATTTTTATCATCATTTTTTAAACAAATCGTATCAACTAAGTTATTTATCTGTCTCTCTTTTTATCTATCTTTCGAAAATAATAAAAAATGATGCTTAACACACCAAAATCACATGTTTCGCTTAGGACACCATGATAGTATTTTATGATGCAAGATTTCCTAGAAACTAATCCTTGATTTTCGGTGTTAGAATAAAAATTTGTAATTGTTCAATGGTGTATCTTTTTATCTCGAAGTATATTCTAATTAGCGGTGATGTCCCAAATACGTTAACTGTAAGTTTTCATTCAACTTTTACAATTTAAATAGTTTAAATGCTTCGGTCACCAATGACCACAATGGCGTCACTGGAGAAACCATGGTCGGTCGTAAATGACCAACGTGCCAGTCAAAGTGTTAAATGCACGAATAATTATTGATAACATTAAATAGAGTATACTATGCTAAATATATATTAAGTTAGAACTGAACAAAGTGTAACTAGAAAAAAAAGAAATAAAATAAAATATAAAAAATGTGAATAGAAGAGGACACACGGTTGGGAATATCCCGTAGTCTCTCTAGCCAAGAAAAATTCCATCTTTTTTTCACGATTCGTTTTATATCCTCCACTTCCTACTCTTCCTCTTCCTCTTCCTTTCTCCATCCCTCCCTCCCACTTTCCCCCTTGTACCATCTTTTTTTTTTCAACATCACTCCTACTCTCCTTTTCCTCTTTTCTCGAGCATCAGCAGCAGCAGCAGTAGCAGCGAAGAAGGAGGAAGAACCCCCGAAGGAGCGTAGAGTAGCGTCCACAGTGCCGTGTCAATGCCCATAATTTCACGCTCCAACGACGTCTCGGCATCGGATTATTGGATCGGATATCGAAGAAGGAAGAACCTCGGCGATCGGTGCTACGATGTACGAAGAGAAAGATATATATATATATATATATATAGAAAGAGAGAGAGAAAGAGAAAGAGAGATGATAGAGGATGGAAGGTGGAGGATGGGAGTGGTGGATGTCCTTACAGCAGGACGAACACTCCTGGGAACGTCGTCTTTCTAACATGAAAGACCGATCGAAATTACG
>JACGTP010000001.1:3832493-3878806 GCA_023678845.1 Mischocyttarus mexicanus
CTCTTTCTCTCTTTCTCTCTTTCTCTCTTTCTCTCTTTCTCTCTTTCTCTCTTTCTCTCTTTCTCTCTTTCTCTCTTTCTCTCTTTCTCTCTTTCTCTCTTTCTCTCTTTATTTATTTATTTGTATTTCTATCTCTCTTTTTCTCTCTTTTTCCCTCTCTTTCAACCCCTTCGTATTTCATCTTAGATAAAGCGTCGCAATATTTCGTAATATGTTCGTATTAAATTTTTTTTTATATACCATTACCTAGAGTCTCCCTCCTCCCATACGTGTTACACGAAAATAAAATTTATTCTTTTTCCATATATCATTTTATTTAATTGACAATTTTTTTATTTTAGATATTCTGAAGTCTTAAATTGTTACTCAAAAATAGAATTATTCGTATACCAATTTTATTTATATATATATGCATATATTTATTTAATTCTGTTTATTTTAACGAATATATTTAATCTAAATTTATTACGAATCACCATGACTTCTCACCGTAAAACTTTTTCTAAAGTCTACGAAGGATTTTTATTTTTAATTCAAATTTCAAATGATTTATTATCCCCCTATACCATTTAGTTTCATATATCTTGAATTAACCATTTTTTCCTTTCCGTCCAAAAATATCAATTCTTAACGCAGATTATTTTGTCTCTAAATAATACGAAAACTATTAATTATCTTTATATAAAACATGTCCTTTATAATTAGCCATGATTGACGCGTATACATTCGTAATCGTATTATTTCGATGATATAATTTTAGTAGGTGGACATTTATTCCAAAAGATCGCGACAATTAATTATTATTATTACTATTATTAATATTATAAAATAAAGATTTATAAATGATTGAATTTTTATTTTAAATAGTTTTAATAGATTCTATAATTAATCTAATTAAGATCTCAGAAATGAATAACGTAAAACTGAGACATACGATCTCTTATACACATATGTACAATTATAGATCGGTCAGTTGCAAGGTTTCCAGCATCCAACGCACACGATTTACGCAAGATTGCTTCAGTTATGGTCTACTGAGAAAGAGAGAAAGAGAGAGAGGGAGAGAGAAAAAGGCCGATTTATCTGTCTAAATACGTCCTGAGGCAAAGCTAACTCGTTCTTTCGTGTCTAAATTGCTTGCTACCTGATCCATTTCTTACTTGCCCATGGCGTCTCTCACGCTACATGGTAGCATAAGTCGCTAGAAGACGTATATGTGTGTATATAAGTATATAAGAGATACACTTTCAAATAGATTCAGAAACGTATTAATGCTAATCGGTTTTTATTTCATCTTTTTTTCTTCTTCTTTTCTTCTAAGAAAACTATACAAGTTCGTACGCGAATATTTTTATTTCATACGACGATACGATGATATATGATATATCAGTTAAAATTCAAATCACGTATAATTAATTGATACTGATTTAAATTGACATCCGATAATATCTATATTTGTTTCTATAAAGAATTTTATTCTTAATGTAATTATAAAGAAGACAGTTACGATCAGCTTTATTATTTTTGTTTTATTTTTAACAACATAATCGAATTTCAATGCTCGTAAATAATAGCAAAGATCTTTATTAGCAAAATCTTGACGATGGATAAAAGTTTATTAATAAAATAAATCTTTCGTGCCACGTATACCACCGATGGTACACGCAGACGTATTTATTTAATGCACTGAAAACATGTTTATGATAAATTTCATTCTGTAAAATATATTTCTATCAAAAGAATGAGACATTATAGAAAATAATAACTAAAATGATAATTAAAAAGATAACTATTTATTGATTGATGATGTAATTAAATATTGTGTGATAATACATCAATCTTTATTCAAAATATTAAATGGTTTGAACAACAAGTCAGGTAAAAATGTCTTGGTATGGAACGTGTTGAAAAGATAAATATACAAAATAAATAAATACCAAAATATTATTTCTTTCTCCGTAATATTGAAGGTACGAAATAAAAAAGTGAGTAGAAAAAGGGAACAAGAAGAAAATGAAAAAGAGGGAAAGGCAAAAAAAAAGGAACGAAGGTTTTTTTTTTCCCTTTCGGGATCGAAAGGAAGGAGGAATCCTAAGTCAAAGTGGGAAAAAGGATATTAAGAAATACCTGTCACTGATGGTTGCTTCGCTTAGACCGGATCCTCGATTCGAATTATAATTAAATTTAAAGCAATCTCGATTTCTCCCTTGACTTATCCCTCGTCCTTATTCCCTTTTCTCATTTTCTTTTTCTTTATTTCTTCCTTGGCCGATTTAAACGCATTTCCTGTTTTAACAGAAGGAAACGTTCGAGTAGCAAAGAAATCTCGAGCGTGGGAGAGGAGGAGGTGTACACGGTTGATAGAATAGAAGAGAATGGTGATGGCGAGGATGAGTGGGTGGTAAAGATAAAGGGGGAAAGAAAAAAACAAAAGAAGAAGAACGAAGAGGTGCAGGTGGGGATTGGGATTGGGGTTGGGGTTGGGGGTTGTGGGTTGGGGTACTCGGAAAAGGTGAAATGAGGAGTAGGGACGCTAGAAAGAGGTAAATTGCCTCGGGATATTTAATCCCATGGAAAGGCCAGGGGTATCCTTTATTGGCTCGGCGAACGAGCAATGGGCGAGATAAGTTTCCCCGTAGGATCGATGGCCAATCACGTTAAGCGATTTTCGCGCCTCGTTATCCTTTGTTTCCTTCCGCCGGATAGATGAACGGACGAACGTACCGACGGATGCTCGACATCCTCCTCTACACCTCCACTTCCACCACCCACTTCTGCCTTTACATCTATCTATCTCCTCCCCCACTACAACCACCCTTTATTCATTTTCTTCTCTTTTCCTTTTTCTTCTTCTTTTTATTATTTTTTTTTTGTTCTACGTTTTAAATCGATCTTTTATATCGTTTCTCTTCCGGGGTGTATCGACAATCGAGGTCGTCGCGTTTCTCAATGTCAAGAGGAGAACAAAAGTTACGAAATTTCAAAGAAGAAATATATTATTCCCGACAATTGCTATTATCATAGACGACTGGTTTAGTCATTCTTTTATTATCTTTTTTTTTTTTAATCATTTAAATAATCGAAGAATCGATGTGTATCGGATAATTTTCATTTTAAAATATTAGTTTTATATATCGTTTCTATTATTTCGTAGTATTTAAAATAGACAAGTCGCGTTTCTCAATGTCAAGAGAAATGAAATCTATTTCTAGAAGTAATTATATTTCAAATAAGAAACTGTCATCTCTTTTACTCTTTTAAATATACAATCCTTTCCCTTTCTAATAATTCCAAAATTTAACTCGACCGATATAGAAGATATTATTTTTGTCCAAAGGATAATTTAAAAGATAAGTTAAAATAAAATTCAAAAAACAATATCAGAAACAAATACCAATATTAAAAAATATAAAAAAAGAAAAAGATGTAGGGGTGTAGGGAAATGTTTCAATAATCGAAAGATTGTTCAAAATATTTCTCGTTATCGTGAAAAAGAATGATTATTTTAATTATTATTAATATTATTATTATTATTATTTTCCCTTTCAGTAGGAAATGTTTAACAAACCGCGGGAATTTTTGTTGCCGAAATGGATGCTGCTATCGTGAATCATTGAGCTAAACTCCACCTACTTTTTCTCCTACTCTAGTTTCTAGCAAAACTAATTTTCACTATAATTCGTAAGAGACGCGAAAAGAGAAAGAACACGAGAACGAAAACAAGATAGAAAGAGAGAGGGAGAGAGTAACTTGGTGAGAAGTATAAACAACACCGTGCTAATCCCCCTCCTCTTTTTCCCACCCTTATTTCATCGTTGTCATTGCACCGTTCTTCCTGTTTTCATCTGTGAAATTGAAGAGAATGAGGAATAGAAAGAGAAAATGAAAACAAGATAGTAGCAGAGACATACATACAGATAGAATAAAGACGAGTCAAAAAGAGAAAGAAAGATAGATAGAGAAAGAGAGGAGGAAGATAGAAAGCCGAATTAAGGTTCGTTTTCATAGGGACGCCGACGGGCCACGATTGAATTGCCACCCGCTGGTTTTTCGCGCGGAGTGCTTTCGGAAATTAAGCGATATTGTACCTTAACGAATGGGATTCAAGCGGCGGTTCTCGTTTATCCGTGCCCGTGTAGACGACCAAGAGTTAAAACACCGTGACTGTCGCGATAGCTTCCGAAGAAAACAAAACAAAAGTGTTAATAAATAAATGAAATAAAAAAGAAAAAAAAAAAGAAAATCTTTGAGAGAAAGTTGACCGACGATACACCACCACCACGACGACGACGAAAACGAAAACGGTGACGATGATTCGATATGGTGTTTCTCGAGTAGAATTGTTAATCCGGAACACGATACGGAAAGGAACGAATTGTTGAAGTAATAAAAAATAAATAAATAAATAAACGAAACCGTAGGAAGAGTTTCTTCGACAGTATTGCGAGAGAGGAATTTCTAAAAAGGTAAGAGAAGGTGGATTGCGATGGTAGGAGGTGGGTCGGCGCAAGGGGTTGGGGAAAGTGGGTAGACGATATTGAAGAAGGGCACGTCGTGATTTTTCTAAATTTAATAAAGACTATGGTGGAGTTCCACGAGAAAGAAGAAAAAGAATGGCAAAAAAAAAATGTAAAAGAACGAGAGAGAGTCAGAGTGAGCAGGGGGTTGAGGGGGATGGAAAGGAGGTGGAGAGGAGAGGAGTAGGAGTTGGAGGTGGGAGGGAGACGAGTGTAGGAGGACGAGGAGTTGCGAGACACGAGCGTTATTGCTTCGGTGGTGGAGTTCATGGCGGTTAATGGTGGTGGTGGTTTATGGTGGTTGGCCACCACGGTGCTGCTGGTGGTCGTAGCAAGCAATATCCGCTCGGTCACGTAGACTGACCTCAGCATCGAGCAATAACGATGTCCAGGTCGGAACATCTCCGTCGCGTCGCGTCTCGTCTCGTCGCGTCTCTTCGATTTGCTCGTCCTATGTGAAACGAAGAGGAGAGGATATCCTCTACTTCGATACCCTCTCCTCCCCCGGTGTCGTACTTACACCACCATCCATGATATTATTTATTTTTTGTTTTTCTCTCTCTCTTTTTCATTGACACGTCTTATCAATTTTATCCGCTTAAAAGATATACGACAAGATAGATCTTGACGTGTCAAAGATTTTGTGTTTTTATTTTTTTCTGAAACCCAACCCCCACTTCACTACCATCGCACACCTCCGAAACGATAAAATTTTATTTGAAATCGTGTAGAGTAACTTTGTAAGTTGCTGGATACTATTTTTTTCTTCTTCTTCTTCTTTAAGAAATATTTTAATTTTTTTTTATTATTGGTTGAATATTTGTTTCAAACTTAAATATGTATTATTAAACACACCACACACTAATTAAAATTTTAATATATTGTTTAAAGTAATAATAGTAAAGTATTATGCTATGATAGAAAAAGACAAATATGAGTTAACTTTCGTAATAAATATTTGTATATCTTGAAACTCGGAAAAAAAAAATGAAGATTATACTGAACCGAAAATAAGTGTTGAAAGAGGTGCCGACAATAAAGCTATTACAATTTTATTTATTCAATCGTTTTTTTTTTTATCGCGGATATTATTCAGGTCTCCTTTTTTTAAGTTTTATTTACCAATTATGGTATTCGTTGGTAAAATCATGGTCTTTTTGTTCGGTCGCGGTAGGTATCTTACATCCTGTACGGTTTAAATATGCAACAGGCATAGTACGTTAATCTTATCGACTTACCGTACATCTTCCCTTCGTCGGAAAGGATAATTTTGCGTCGGCCGCATGGCGGATATATGGTGAGAGCTTCCTGGAAGCTTTGCTCGATATCCGGAGACCATACTCCCTCCGCGTCCGCTGCTGACAGATCCTTTTCGTCCTTAAACAAGAAAGTGATCGTTAAAGGAGAATCCCTTTTACTTTATTTTATCGTTCATTTAGTATAAACATGAAAATTGGTTTATATACACTACTCGAACCTACAATTTCATATCATTTACTCCGATTTTCACGTCAAAAGTCTAATACACCGATCAATTATTTTTTTAATCATCCATAATTTTTTTTATAAATAATTATTTTTTTCATAATTAAATATTAATAAAATTCAATTATGTTTTAAAAGATTTCAGCATTTCTTTTTTTTGTATACCCTTAAATGTTCTTTCATAATTTATGTTTCCAGTTTAGGGAGAGGGTGAGAAAAGGTTTTTCTGAATTTCAAACTTTTTCCCTAGTAGTGTATATAAAATTACGAAGTATAATATTTTTCTTTTTAATACCTTTTACTCGGCAAATAGGAATGTTATTTTATCTACATAATTAATCGACTTAAAAAAAAAAGAAACGTAATTTTCTATTCTCGATATGGGTAAGGAAAACAACAACAAAAAAATATAGGAATACTCGAATCCGGCCAATCAGATGAGTTCTTTCGAAACAAAGACTCTCTCGAAGAGTTTCTCGAAGTAAAAGCACGCCAGGAACGCGACGACGATTTTGCTTTCTGCGATTCAAGAAATTCTCGCGTATCCACTTTTATTTCCGGCCGTTCGCGTATAAGCTCTCTCCTTCTCCGTATGTGGATTTATATATATGTGTATGCATTCACGTACATATATACACATATGTACACGCGCGATGTTATATTCCCGAGTATAGGAAGAAAACAAGACTTGGAATTTCAACGAAACGAAGACCTCCCTCTATGTGGTGTGCCGTACGAAGAGGAACTCAACGATTATCTTCGAGTTTATCTACTCAAAAAAAAAATCCCATACGAACACACTCTTTGGACGATTTTGCCAAGAAATCTACTAACATTTATTTTTACGAATATATATACATATATTGGGTTGGTGGAAAAAAATGTCGGATTTTTATCCACAATTCAATGATAAAATCCGACATTTCTTTTCCACCAACTTAATATATAAATCAAACACGACTAATATGTTAAAACAAAATTTAAACTGTAGGCTGTTTTTCTGTCTAAAGATTTTTAGCTGATTTTTTAATATCAATTTTATAATACATTTTAAGTCAATAATTTTATTTTAAAAATAATACAAAATTTCTTTAATTTACAAAAATAAATATCGTTGATATTCACGTCATTAGTGGATTAATTTTTGTTATAATACTCTACTTGCAATAATTTTTAATTATCTGAACTGAACGTGACATTTGATTTCTAAAGTATCCCTTTTAAGTAACTCGTATAAATATCGTATATGTGGATTTATAAGATAAAATAACGAATAAGAGAGAGAGAGGAGAACATATTTTGATAAGAACATAATTAAATATTAATTTAATATACTTACATCGCTAATTTCGCCAACGTCGAGGTTCTTCGTATCCGAGCCGGAGCCGTTGGCGTCGGGCGGCGGCCCGGAACTCGCGGGAGTCCACGGCGCGGAAATGGTGTCGGCTGCAGCCACCGCACTGCCTATAAAAACAAACAAAACGAAAAAAAAAGTAAAATAAAAAACCAATGATAATAATAATAATAATAATAACAATAATAATAATATCTCCCTTTTTACTCGTACCTTATCTCGAATGGAAATATTTAATTACATTCGAGGTACCGCATATTCATAAAAAAGAAATTCAAATCTTTCTCGCAGTGAATTAAATTATAAAATATCATTTAAAAAGAAAAGATAATTATCATATCAATCAACAATTAATTCACTTATAAAAAAAATAAATATAATTATAAACTCTTCGAATGTATTATCATCGATATATGTTTACCGCAACAACGTTTGATAATAAGCTTAGAATATAAGTATGAAAGAAAATTGAGAATAGGGGTAGGTATAAAGACAGACAGAGTAAAAGAGAATGACAGAGAAAGAAAGAGAGAGAGAGAGAGAGAGAAAGAGAAAGAGGGATGTTACTGAAGAAGGATGGGAGACTCCCCAGCAGCCAAGCAACAAGTGTTTGCCTGATATCGCTGCTATCAGTGCCGTGTGGTTCGATGGTGGGGGTAGCTTGTAGGCGGTACACTCCGCCTACCGGGGGTGGAGTGTGTATGTTAAGCCCCTAGTGTATCGTCCCCATCGTCTTTCTCTCTCTGTTCCTCTCCCTCACCCCTCTCCCCGTCTCTATCACTCTCTCTCTCTTTCTCTCGTCAGCTACTAGCTTCCCGTATCCGGGCATCAACGCAAGCCGAGCTCGCGAGAACATCCCTCGAAAATGTCCCTCTTGCAATAATCCCCGGGGAAAGCGGATGAAAAGCCGAGAGAAACGACGTGTCTTGCCAAACCATAACCCCAAAAAAAACGGGGGGACGTAAAAGAAGAGTATATATACGGTCAAACACCATCAATTGTGTTCCTTTTCTTTCTTTCTTTCTTTCTTTCTTTCCCACCCTCCCTTCATCTCCCCGTTTTGTTTCGGTTATTACCCCGACGGGAGAGTTATTTTGCAAACCGTGTTTTTTAAGAATATCGGATAAGAGAATGTTGTTGTAAAAGCTGCGAATTGATAAATGTTCATTTGCCTTTTCTTTTTTAATTTGTTTTTTTCTTGAAATTTCGTTTATAACCTAATGGTAGTTAGTAGGTATGTATATATGCATGTATGTGTATTCCGGATACTTGAACGCAAAGAATTGATAAATGATTTCTTTTCTTTTAAAAGTTATGTTTTAAAAAGGAAATGACAGGTAATGGTTCGTGACGTAGTTAAAGTACTTTACTTCCGCGACAAAGAGAGTTACTATTATTAATGTTATAGACGTCAACGGCGATCGTTCAGGTACTGTTATTATGGTAATGAGGAATATTGGCGGTACGGAGGCAATTACGGATGCGAATGCTTGGGCGTGACGTAATAACGTGAATGATTAAGTGCTCTCACATTACCGTAAACGATATTGTATGGATTACGAGCTATTATATGAGGACCTATATCATGAGTCCGGTTTCTATCGGACGACCGTACAACCATTTGCCCAAAACAGATCGGACCATTCCCTATAATCATTTGTCGGTTATAAAGGTTTATACCATCCCGAACACCCTAGTGTCACTCTTGTAACAGAAAACGATTACTTCCAATTTTGAAATAGCTTTGATTAGATATTAAAACGTTTTTTCATTTCGTTCGCATTTATCGATATTATACGATTATGCTAATGAAATCAATGGAAGTAATCGAGCAGGTGGATTAAATAAACGGGATATGTTTATAAATTGATTCAATCATCTCATTTTATCTGAACTACCAATATTATACTACGTACGAGGTTTGATTTAAAAAAGAAAAACAATATGTTTACGAGATAATAAATATAAAGTATATCGATGATTAAATGTATAAAATAGATTGACGCTTGTTGATTATCCGTAAAATCTAGGAAGAATTTGGCAAAGCCAAGCGTATGACATTATTCTTTGTCTATTTGTCTTTATCTTGAATAGTACTATACGATCTTTCAACATCAGTAGGACAGTAACACCGAAAGCTCGGAAAACGCGCAGAGCTTTAATAGAGACACCGGAAGAGGAGCAGCACAGCTTCACGTAGTGCATACGTGTATGTAGAATGGTGTTAGTGAAGCTTGTCAGAGAGCTACAAAGCGAGACAGAAAAGCGGAGAACGAGAGCAACGTGGATAGAGATAGAGAGATCGTATATATATAAACATATACATACATGCATACATACGCGTGTAGATAAAACGAAGAGATCGTAGGCGCAATGGTATTCCATGGTGTATAATAGGTGTACGTAGAGATAGAGGGGTGTGTAGTGGTGTGTGATGGTGGACGGTACACGCAATGCCAGGACGGCAGGATGCATAGATCATGGCGGATGACGCATGGTTGCATTCGGCGAACGAGGTGGTGGTGCTGGCTGAGAGGGGGATGGAAATGTACGGATGAAGGATGGGAAACGGCCAGGGCAGCAAGCCCGTGATAGGGTGCACCCACACCCTTCACCTCGCAGCTTTACTAAGGTCCGAGAATGAGGGAAGCAGAATAAGAGAGAGAATGAGAGAGAGAGAGAGAGAGAGAGAAGCTGTTTGAGCAGGGAGTGGACGACACTGGGAGGTAGTGGACGAAGAGAAAGAGGAGAAGAGAAAAGGGAAGAGAATAGAAGAGAAGAGAGGAAGGAGACAGGGATGGTCACGAGAAGGGGGTGGGCATTTTGGAATGTCATGGGAGACCGCGACTCCTCCAGGGCGACCGTGAGAGACCCAAGCGACGTCCTTTTCTCTAGAGCATGACCTGCCCACTCGCCGATATTACGCTCCTGGCGTTTCTCTCTACCCTTATACTATCTTCTCCTATCTCGCATGGAAATGCGGCTATGCTCAAACCACCTACCTACCACTACCACCACCACCACCACCACCACCACCATCACCACCACCGCGTTACTGCTGCTGCTGCTGCTGCTACTGGTGGTGCTGTTTTTCTTCGTTACCAAGGAAAAGTTCCTTTGACATCGATAATTATTATTATTCTTTTATGTTTTATCTAACCCCGTAACATTATTCTCCTGTTCGATAGTTTCATCAATTGAATATGATTGAGAAAACACGAAACAAATTTGACATTTTCTATTAGCTTGATACAAATTAAGAAAAATTGTAACAAAATTAAATTGTTATATAGACACCCTCCTATAACGTTACGGATTCTAGCCTTTACTCTCTTTCCCGAAAACCTTCTTCCTCTCTCTCTCTTTCTCTCTCTTCCTTGTTCTCCTACTATCTACTTCTCTTGGGTGCAGTAAATGGTGTATTCGTAGGGTGGTTTTGGTATTGGTGGATAGTGTTGGCGGTGGTAGAGTGGTAGTGGTGGAACTAGCTAAGCTGTAAATTTGCCGTATAACCATTTCGGGGTAGCTCTCTCCTGGTCGAGTAGGCCAGCTTCGTTTCTCTTCCTCTTCCTCTTCCTCTCTCTCTCTCTCTCTATCTCTCTCTCTATCTCTCTCTCTATCTGTTCGTTCACGTCCTCTCGTACTGTAGAGTTTTGGGGTGGATAGAGAAGGTCGGGACTGGAAGAAGATGGGGGGAATGGAAGCAAGAGACGGGGGTCGTAGAAGCATTCATAGCAGAGACCAGAGGGTGGCTTCGGTGGAATGCGTCCCGTTTAATATCGCGGAACATTATATATCGCCTCCCTTGTCCCTATGTTGGACCGTACCGCACGGCATAACACGTACAAGCGTACGAGAACGGGGCACCATGCGCGCTCGCGCATTCGCCTACATAACCCATACACACACTAACTTATACACCTCTCTATGTGAATCTACCGGTTCTCGTTGGTAGATTCTCTTGTGCGTGAAACGACACGAATACTACTCCCTATCTCTCTCTTTCTCTATGATACTACCATACTCGTCCTGTCTTCTCTCTTCGTCTTACACTTTATATATTATATCCTTGCTTGGCTGCTTGCTTTTGTCCACTAAATGTTTAGAAATGAAAATACGAAAATATGCATTTTTTTCTAATTTTATTTCTTATTAATTTACTGGCATTATATAATAGTTGGTTTTGATCATTTAATTTACGAAAGTTTCATTTAGTTTGGTCGGTTTTGTGTTTAGTATATATTGGAAAAATTTTTATAAGAGTGTAGTTTATATTTAAATTTAAAATAATGTAAAAAAATAATATTATATGTATGGGGTATTTTTTATAAAAATATCTATCGTTGTTTCAAACGTATAACCATGCGATTGAGAGATATCTAATAATTTTCTCAACGACAAAATATATACACTGTATATATATATACTAGAGTTACAGTAATTTATAACTTCATTCCGTTCTTTCTACAAAAGATCTCTTTGTCCTTAGTACCCATCAACCGGAAGTCGCGTTAAGATTGATATTTCTGAAAGGTCATAGACGAGTAGAAAAAGGGATCAGAAAGAATTGCATTTGTATGCATTTATGCGAAATCAATTTCCGTCTCGAAGTCAAGTAGAAGCTCGTTACGAAGAATCGTTCATCGTGCGTACTTTCCTCCTCCACCTCCTTCTCCTTTTTCTTTCATTCTTTATTTATATCTTTTTTTTTTCTTCTTCTTCTTCTTCTTCCTCCTATTCGAAGTGTGTACCATTCATCTTTATAATATCTTCGTTGACTCATCGTAAAGTTTCTTACCGATGATCTCGCATCTCCGATTTCATGCCACGCTGATCATCTTTTCTACCCGTCGCGATTATTATACTCGAATGACCTTCGAGATTTTTCTTTCTATTTTTCTTTTTTTATTGTATATTTTTCCACGATTTTATTCTTTTGTAAGATAACAACAAACACCGAGAGACCTTAGAGAGATTAAAATATTCATTTATGGGTGTCTGTCTCACTTTCTTTTACCCACACACGAACACGCTTATATATATATATATATACGGGCATTTAGATTTTCTCGTTTGTTTTTATGCATGCATACGAACCTACAAATAAATAAATAAATAAATAAATAAAGATTTAACCTATGGAAAGTGATCGTTAAAATCCACGAGTCCGTCGTCGTCAACAGATTTGCGTGGCAAAGTACGCCGAGTGTTTTACTTTCCCGACGCTTTGGATAAACCTCGATAATAAACCGGATCTTAACGGGTCGTGAAAGCAACGATTAAAATTCTTAATGGCTCGCATAAAAGTCACTAAGAGAGGGGGAAGGGGGACAGGAGGAGAAGGAGATCGCGGCTTCACAAAGTGTACTCTTACTCTAGTGGGGATGATGCTTACAAGAAGAACCTTTTCTCAATAACTTTTATATTGGAACTTCAAAGATCGATGATTCCTAGATAATAATCTATTTTACATAATATTTTCTATTTTCCATGTTTACCTAAGTTATCGTTCGATCGTTAAGATTCAGGATTGAAAGGTATTACCCATTGATTATAATTAAACGTTAATTATTTATTTCTTCCAAATATATAAATATATCATCATTGTCGTCATCGTAGTTATTATTATTCATGTGAATTATTATTGTTGATGTTTAACGAGACGAATGAATTGCACGCATTCATGCATGCATCGATAAACGAATCCGAAGAAAATAATAATACGAGGAATGAAAAGATTAACGAATTTGTTTTCATCGATTTGTATATGTGAGTATGTGTGTGTGTGTGTTTTTTAAGGAGATATTTCGAGTTATGAAGCGTAAAATCGAGGAAGGAAGCTTATTAAGCATTCATATTTCCGTATAAACTGTAAACTGTTTAGTACAATTTTCTTCTCATCTCCGATATTTATCCTCGGTGCAAAACACGCGAAGGATCGTATATGAAAAGAAAAAAGAAAAAAACCAGTTCGTGGTAGTTGTGTGTCGTAGTAGTTGTTGTTGAGAAAAAAAAGTACAAGGGAGAGGGCACGTCCCTTAAGCTTTCATTTCCCTTTCTCGTAGTTGCATCCGATGGGGGGAAAAAAGAAGAAAACTTCGCGGTTGATGCGCTTGTTCATTCGTGAATAGTACGGAGAAGGGCTGGGAGGGGAGGGAAAGGGATATGCATGACAGTAATTAATTTCCGTGTGGCTTGTTTCAAAAGTATGTGAAGTGAAAAAGAAAATAAGATTGAGACTAAAAGTGAGAGAGAGAAAGATGGTTGGTTCGTGGGTGGGAAAAACTGGGAGGGGAAAGAAGGAGAAAAAAAGAAATCGACGATTTTTTAGCGACATTCTTTTTTTTCATTTACTTCCTTTCTTTTTTTTTTTTATCTCTTAGCATGAATGGAGGATGTTATTTACAATGAGAGACGACGACTCTGCTCGTGTGTTTCGAGACAAGACGCGAGGTCGAATGAGGATGACGAGTTAATTAGTAGAATGAAAGAAAAATAAAATGACATTTGCAATGTACATATAAATCAATGATAGCGAATTTATTCTTTTCTTTTTTATTAAATGACGCGTTAGAGTCGAATGTTTAATTTTTTTTTAATTCAACCAATCGCGAGTTAGAAATATATTCGATTTGAATTAATTTAGAAAAGTATAACAAATATAATTAATTTTATAAGTTATTTCTGGACTTTACAAAGATTTGAAATTCTATATTTTTTTGGTTGAAAATATTATTGGCAAAAGAAAATAGTAATTAAAAATTTGTCAAAACTTACATAACGGATAGTAAATTTGTATTATTATTTTTGTTAAATATATTCGAGGAGAGAAAGAAAACACTTAAGGGAGTATCATAGACGATAAAAAAAGAAAGAAAAAAAAAAATAATTATAATTCTTAAAAGTGAGATATAAAAGGGGACGATGCAGAGAGTAGAATGAAAAATACATACATACATACATACATACATACATACATATGTATTTTACATATAATATAAAAAGGGTGGAAAGAAAAGTGAATAGCTAGAAGAGAGCTGCTGTTACGAATACTCCGAGGGCGAGAAAGCATAAGTAAAGAAAGGTCGAGCACATGATTTTAAATGTGAATATATACGAGGAGAAAGAGAAAGAGTAATAGAAAGAATAAAGAAAAAATAGAGATGGGGTTAGAGGAGAAGGAGAAGGAGAAAGTAAGGGAGAGAAAAAAAGCTTGTGAAAAGCGTTGGTACGGGCTTTTTCGAGAGTACTCCTCGCGAGAGATTTCCAAGCGTGTTTAACATTAGGGTAGGTCTCGTAACCGATCCCCACGGTGCTATGCGGAAAATAACCTTCTAGTATTTCAAACGATGATACGAAGAAAAGGTAACGAGAATGAGACGAGAAAGAGACGAGAAAGAGACGAGAAAGAGACGAGAAAGAGACGAGAAAGAGACGAGAAATAGTTCGAAATGAGAATGAAACAGGAGTGTATCGTTTTTCGAGTACCACCACCACCACCACCACCACCACTACAACGTTTACACACTTTTTCCTTTTACTCCATCATCTAACAACCTTCCCTCTTTACTACAACATATAGAACTTTCTCCAGTTCGTATCTTTTTAGTTTCCTCTTAATTGCAATTTCGCGAGAAAAAGGATAGGACTTATGATGTGGCACGAGCGACAAACTACGGACTACACAACTATGACGAGGATGTGAATGAGGACGAGGACGAGGACGAAGACGAGGATGGAAACGACAAGCTCTTCAATTAGCGACGAAACGAAGCGAAGAACCGAGGAAAACCGAAGAAGGGGTCGTAGCCGAGAAAATAGAAAGAAGAAGAGAAAATAAAGAGAGAGATTCGTTGATTCTTTCGTTCGTAATTTTTTCTTTTCCTTTTTTTTTTTGTGCTGGGCACTTTTACTCAAACCACTTCCTTCTCTTACCCCCGTTGTTCTTCACTAACGTAACATCCGTAATGACGGAGAACTCGAAAAGTTACGTCACGGAACTCCTTTATCACTACTTTAACGTTTACTTTGAAAAGAAAACTAATACATCGTTAAACGATCCTCTTTTTCTCTAAGAAAAAACACGAATTAGAAAAAGTATATCAAAGTGAAAGGAAAAAAGTATCTTCAACTGTGACACGTCAATCTAGCAATTATAAAATTCATTCAAAAAGTATAAAACACGCGTTAAAGCCTTAGAATTAGGAGAACGCGTTGAAATTATTTCATCTATTCGCCGTATTAGGACAAAACAAAAAAACAAGTCCTTCTTCTTTTCTTTTTGCTATATCCACTTATTTCTCTAACATCCTTTAGTTTTCTTTTCCCTCGTCCACCCTTCCCTAACTCTCTTTTTCTTTCTCTAAAATGTATCTTTTATTTCATCTACACGCCCGATGAATAAAGTTTTCAACCAGGAGTTTTCAAAATGACTGAAAAGATTCGCGAGGTGTAACGCGCGGATTAATTAGCGCGACGACGCTTTCTTGCCACGTTCTTCCCCTCTTCCTCCTCTTCCTCCTCGTTGATTTTTATCGTTTGTGCCTCTTTTCTTTGCCTTTCGGTCTTTATAACCATCCCTATCCCCTTCCTGTATCTCTATCCTTTTACGCTTGAATCAGGCACGATGCTCGTTTCAGTGTAAAACGCGATGTACTTTACCGGTACTCGAAAAATAGTCGGGAACTCGCTTCGAGGAAAATTGCACGAAGAAAGAAAGAAAGAAAGAAAGAAAGAAGGAAGGAGAAAGGAAAAGAAATAAAAGGGTGGAGGAAAAAGGATGGATGAAAATAAAAAAAAAAAAGGAAAAAAAATAATGAAAACGCGTTTTCTCTTTCTCTCTTGGTTACTCGTTTTGAGGGGTACACTCTTCTTCTCGGCACCCAACGTAATTCCTAAACGCGCTGCCTACCACCACCACCACTACCACCTCTTCCCATCCCCTTCCCCTCCCCCACCATCTGCTCGTAATTAAATCGTCGAGATAACTTGCCGCTTAACGAAGCACGTCATTTCGTTTCTACGAGCCCGTTGTCGGTCGCCCGGCGCCATAATTATTTGTAAATTAATTTTGCAAACGGTTGTGTGTGTGTGTGTAGAGCGTGAGGTGTGCTTAGAGCAACCAAGCTTTTCCATGTAAATCTTTTTTTTCCCCCCTTCTTCATCCCCCTCCCTACCTAAATACCTACTCTACCTATCTACCTAAGTTGTTCATTTCTATTTTTCAATAGTTTTCTTCTTTTTTTTTTGGGGTTAGGGAAAATGAGTTCGTCTTGTTTATATTATGTTCGTTAAACCATATTAAAAATTATGTTACTTTTTCTCTCCTTCTCGTTTTCTTATTCTCGTCGTCTACTTCTTCATCTTCTTATTTTCTAAAATAAACTCGAAATATGTACATAAAATCGGCCGCACAACTACTTCGTACATTGTCGCTCGCAATTAGAGGGATTAATTTACATACTGCTGAATTAACCGTTCGGTCATGAATTATTCAAAGGTTATGCTAATGGCTTTGACTCTGAATTGAAGTCAATAATTGAATACTTCTCGAGAATATAAGGAAAGAGAGAAGAGAGAGAAAGAGAGAGAGAGAGAGAGAGAAAGTACCACCACTATCACCACCCTGGTTGCTGCTTTCGCGAATCGGGAGTGGGGAGGAGAAGGGAGGCTGAAAGAGCATTGGACGCTATTAAGTTTCATGGAAAACGAGAGGGAATCGTTTATGCTTCACCGCGAGAATTAATTCGTCTTCTCCTATATACGAGAGAAAGTAATTCCCTATAAGAATTGAAAATGGAATAAGAAAAATTCTGTTCTCTTAACAATAAATTGGTGATCTTAAGTAGGAGAAATTAATTTTAACGATATATGAAAGGAGGAGAAAGGCTGGGAAACAAATATTTCTATTTTTCTATCTTACTTCTTCTTCTTATTATTATTTTCTGCAAAGTTATTTTTATAAATCAAATGCATTAAATATGTGAGAATATTCGCGGTACCGGAGATATTTTATAATAGAAATTAATTCCTGCAACAACAATCTATGATATACGTGAAATCTAAATAATATAATATCGTTATTTTAAACATTATATCTCTCTTTTGGTGTTAAAAAGATCTTAAAATATATTTCTTAAAGATGTTGTTACACCTAGAGCATGTTCGTATGATGTTAACATTGTGTTGAAAAATATGAGCACGATTTAAAACTAATTTGGTAAATCGATATCTCAATAAATTTGAAGAAAAAAAAAAAAGAGATAAAATAAAATTAAAAAAAGAAAAGAAGAAAAAGAAGAAGAAAAAGGGGTCGATCACCGAAGAAGATTTTTTTGAAAGGAGGAGACAAAAGAAGGTAAGGGTACGGGGAGAGAGAGAGAGAGGGGGGAGGGATGACATAACATCCGATCGATCGATTTCCATCGAAACGAGATCGATTCTACCAAGCTTCTTTATTACTCGTGCCTCCTAAAAGAACAGCTGATCGTTAAGACACAACAACCTGCTACACAGTATATACCTACCACACACATACACTTATATGAAAAATAGTATATGTATAAATAATACACATATGCACGTATATCTCATATTTTCATCTTCGTCACTTCTCGCGATCCGCGGATGGAGAAACGTAATCCTTGTACTCAAATATCGGTTTACGATGACTCTCTACCAACCGCCAAAGGAAAGAGGAAGGAAGATACAATGGTTCGAAGCGCAACACCGAAAACCTTCCTCCATTCTACCCTTTTTTTTTTTTTAAAGCGAATATCTACTTCGTCGTTGAGGCGTGCCCGGTGTCGTCGATCAACCGTGAAAAACGTTCATCGTCTTTCTTTTATTCTCGTCTTATGTGCGTTCTGCACGAGAAGAGACAACACGCCAACTTGTTCACCTTCTCTTTGTTTTTTTTTTCTACATACCACCCCCTTCTTCTTCGAGATTCGTTCCACTTCTGTTGTGTTTCGTTGTAATAATAATAATAATGATAATAATAATATTTCCTCAACCGGTATTATTCCAAAAACATTTCATACCGCCTTAGAAAAGATAGATCTACACCCAAAAACCTACATACTTCTACAAAAATTAATCGTATTAGACACCTGCTCTATAGTTTGCTGCTTTTTAAACCCGACCTTACTCACACTTCAAAATACCCTAAATACTACAAACACGCTTGCATCCATACATACATATAACATACCCAACTCACATTCAACGTAAAATCACCACTCGCTCTCATCACGTCACAATGACACAATTGAACCAGGAATACTTGGCTTAGGACCGTATCTGGTTCTTAATATCCGACCCTGAGTCGAGTGAAAGCAAAGATCTTTTTAAAATAATAATAATAATAATAATAAAAAGATCAAGAAGAAGAAGAAAGAAAATAAAACAATATAAAAAACCGATGAATCATGACGGCTGTTGATACCAGTTTGCAGAAAAAAAAATATCGATAGGGTTAAGTTTGTGAAGTAAATGTTATAAGAGAGAAGATCGATGATAAAGTATGAGGAAACTGGAAATAGTTGTTAGATGTCCGAGTAACGTTAGATCGTCTTGAAGCATCTTCGTGGAAGGCAAAGTGCATGCCACGTCATCAATATCGTCCTAAACATAATTGCGAAGGAGGAAGAGGATTAGGTAGGTAGTAGGAGGATAGAAGGATGAGGGTTGCTGCTACTTCTCTCTCTCTCTCTCTCTTTCTCGCTCATTCTCCCTTTCTCTCTCTATCTCTATCTCTTTCTCTCTCTTTCTCCCTCTCTCTCTGACGCTAGTGCTACCGTTTCTCCGTTACTTGCTTCTGGATACGGCAGCCGTATCTCCAGAGGATCATTTAACCGAGATAATTGCCAAACATTGTTTACCTTGTTAGCCGTTGAAGCTTGCCTGGCAAACTCGCGCGAGTTAATAAGCAGCAGCAGCAGCAGCAGTAGCAAGCAGTAGTAGCAGTAGCAGTAGTAGCAGCAGCAGTAGTAGCAGTAGTAGCAGCAATAGCAGCAATGATAAGCTAGGAAGAGGGTTCGTACTAGAAGCAAGTAGCCAGGAAGTGCATGGTGGTAGCAAGCAAGAGAGCCACCACGACGACGATGACGCGGCTTCACTAGCGCAAGCTTACCCCGAACCCCCTGAGTGCGAAACCGTGTGTAAATTAGCGTCTTCAATTTGCGAACGTTCGCCTGACTTTACCGAGCAGTCAGAGATAGAGAGAGAAAGAGAAAGAGAGAGAGAGGAAAAGCTTCACCGACTATGACGAGTCGAGAAGTAGGAAGATCTGAAACGTCTGCTCCTACTCATCGTTTCGATAATTATCAACAGAACTCTGCTGTGTTAGATGGATTTAATTTACCTTATAAAATAACTCATCATTGTTTATCCTTTTTTTTTTTTTCCTTTTTTCCTTCTTCTCCTTCTTCCTTTTAACTCGACGATAGAAAATACGCGTAATTATTTTTTGTGCAGTCATTAAATTATTTTTTACCCAGTTCCAAAATGAAGATGTACGAAAAAGTTTTATAACTTTTGTAATTGGATTATAAAATGATTCACAATTCGATGAAAAGAAGTAACGAAGATAAGAACCTCTTTTTAAATAATATCGAAGAATTGGTTGTCGGGAGAGCATGGCTATAGTTATACCTCTCTCTCTCTCTCTCTCTCTCTCTCTCTCTCTCTCTTTCTCTCTCGAGCAGTTTCAGGACGATTTACCCCTGAGGAGTATAATCGATAACCTAATAATCGTGCCCGCGTACTTGTGCGGCAAAGGAAGGAAGAGAAAGACAAAGAGAACGGGATGGGGAGGAAGAGGAGTACGGAGTAAGAGAGTAAGAGAAAGATAAAGAGAGAGANTCTCGCGCGCGCACGCACGTCGAACGAATTTCCACGGTAGATTACTAGCAAGCTGCAGAAGAAGGAGGGATATGGGGGGGAGGAGAAGGGTGCTTTAAGCTCGAAGGAGGGAAGGAAGGAAGGTTTCCGTTCTCTCTATCGATTTTGGCATACCAGACAAGCTGCTTCCGCTTTCGCGGCGATAATTCGTCGAGTCGGTGATGGCGGTGCGGTTTAAGTCAGCCGCGGCTTCGCGAAACTTCATCAATGATGCGGAACCACCGATCTCTTTCTTTCTCCCTCTAACCCCTCTCTCCCAACCTCCCCCTTCCTCTCTCATTCTACTTCTTTCTACGTTGTATGATCTTTTCTTTCTATTTCTTCACCGTCAATCTTCACTTTTGATATTTTTTATCTTCCATTCGATCAAAATCTAATATCATCTTAATATGCATTTATTGGATTGGTGAGAAAAAATTGTCGGATTTTCCCATTGAATTATGCCCATAAATCCGACATTTCTTTTTCCACCAACTTAATATATAAATAGTATTTCCAATCGTTTATAAATTTCAATGCAAATAATTAACGTTTGAAAAATTTCTTTTCTTAATTATCAAAGATGAAATAATATTTCATTGATTTACAAAAATAAAATATGTTCAAATTAAGTTTGTTTAAAAAAAAAAATAAAGGAATGAAATGTTTTGTTAAGCGTTGTCACGCAAATGTGATTGAAATTTGTTGAATAACCAAGGATCGTATAAATGCAGTATCGTTTAACATATAAATGCATATAATGAACCATTAAAATAGTTCTTATTATTGTTAGTGGATCCCCTTCCAAAAAGGGATACAACGAATTCCTCTTATTAGAATTCGTTAACGCCTATATACTACCCTCGAACATTGACGCCGATTTTCGGGGGTAAGCTTTGGTTAACGAACATGTGTTTTCCTCACCGCTTACATAGCCGAGTGTAGTAGATTGTTGTCCGAGGCAACAAGATCCCCTAGAGGGATGGATCATTAGGCTCCCAGCCAGTGGTCCATCTGAGCTTAACCAACGAGAATACGATGCACCTTACCAACTTTCCAACTAAACTTTCTCGATAAGATAATATTGGAAAACCAACGAAAAACAATGGTGCTTTTAAAAAGTCAATGGACCGTAACAAAGACCATTACAAATAATTTTTACGTTTAATTGACAAACTTTAATCGGATATTCAAATATGCACTTTTATATATATATTGTATATTAATATTTTATTAATATTTTATATTAATTTATATTATTTAATTAATTACATTATATTATTATAATTTTATATTAATATTTATATACCTATATTGTTATACAATATATAATCAATGTTTATCTAATACAATATAGATTTTTTAATATCTGAATTAATATACAGATATATATTAATTAATCGACTTATTAATTTTTAACACTTGGTATTATTACTACGTCTCCTTTTTTTTCGACCCTATTATAATTAAGTTGTAAATAATAACGTACGATATCAATTTCATATGGAAGTAATAAGAAATATATATACATATAATATTATATAAAGTATATGTATATATATACTTATATAATTTCTCGATTATTTGATTTGATAATAAATGACAGTCAATCGGGAAAGTGAGTATACACGGTGTTCGAATAATATAGCATTTCGATAGTACAACGTACATATAGTAGAATCGTTCGAATACTAGATTATCGGATTTCCATTGTAATTATCTATATCATTGAACATAATAATTCAATCAAATTATATACACATATATATATAAATGATTTATATTCTTGATAGAACATTAATTGAATATAATATAACAATAGAATTTTAAACAACGATACATACTCTCCAATCGGGACATGCAAATATACATAAAATACATTCAAAGAAAAAAACCCCACAAATCTGTTCTAGTTTTTAATTCAACGTTTAATAAAATAATTAAATATCCAATCCTATATATATCAAAATAATACTTCCTTATATCTCGTTTTAATTAAAACACACGTACCCTGTAGGTAGGCGAAGACGAAGGAAAGGCGTTGGTCGTTCACAACCAACCCGACGTTACATCAAGGTAAGACGGCTTGAGATAGAGGTGAAGGTGGAGGTGGAGAAAGGAGGGAGGAAGGAAGACGAAGAGGAGAATAAGAGAGAGAGAGAGAGAGAGTGAGAGAGAGAAAGAAGGTAGAAGCGAGCTCGAACGAACGTCGAGATGCTATTTATATTCGATGCTGAGGACGTTCAACTTGCGAGCACCCCCGCCTACCTACGGTGTATCCTCCCTCTTACTATAGCCTCCTCCTCCTCCTCCTCCTCCACCTCTTTCTCTACCCCTGTAACCCCTCACCTTCTTATCCTCCTCTTAAACCCTCCTAACATCTCCTCTCCTTTTCCACTTGGTGGCGACGGGAAAACAGACGCAAACTCGCAAATAAATCTCTCAGCCAGCTGTGCGTCCTCACTGCCGTCCCATATTCCCTTCTCCTAGAAGTTTTCTTCTTTAAACCGAGTGAAACGACGACGAAGACGAACACGTCGAGGAAAACGACGAAGAAGACGACGAAAACACGTCCCGATCTTTCTAAACGTTTTCGCGAAAAACACTATCTTTCTTTCTCTCTCTTATACCGTATTCTATATCTTTTATATTATCTGGGTGGAGGGAGGGGAGGAACGAGGAAGGGCCCTTTTTGCGTCGTTCCTATTATTTATTTCTAATCTCTCTAATCACTCCGAACAGATATAATTCAAGTAAACATTAATATTTGATTAATCACGTTATCAATTGTGATGTATCATCAGGTTTAAGATTGGAAAGGAAAGTTTTGTTTGTTTGTTTGTTTTAAGATGGAGAACCACTGACGAAGTTGATTCGATAGAGTTAAAGGAGAGAAGGACGGCGGAACGGTGAGAGGGCGGAGAGGGAAAACGGGTATCATCCTCGGTCGTAATTAGAATCCACTTCGTGGAAATGGTTCCAAGCCTTCGAAATCTTGTCGCGCGTACCCTGTTCCCTCTCTCACTCTCTCTCACTATATATCATACTATCTTACACTCTTGCATTTCCTTTATTCACTTGAAATCATCTACCAAAGTATACACGTCTATAATGCAATTATATAACACATTAGACGACCATTCGATTTCCTACTTTCTTTTTCTTTTTGTTACTCGTATTGAAATAAATAAGAAAATAATGGTTAGACAAATCTTGAAAGACGTGTACGAAAAATCTAAGAAAATCAGTTTATAATGAACTTGAATTGCTAATTAGATGTTGGTTATATTCGTGTTTGTGTAGTATCTCGCAACGATTTACACGCGAGAGCTATAATAAAATATTACGCATTGCTTCAGTTTTCATTTTAAAATGTGTTTTATTTTGAGAATAAAATTTACGCAATTTGATAAGGACAGAAAAAATAATATAAAATAAAATTGTTAACAAATTTGGATAAATTTTATTCTTCGAGTAAAAAATATCTCATCACACACACACGAATTAAAAAAAAGATGACCTATATATTTATTCTATATAAAATAAGTTATTATTTTTAATTTGACGTAAAAACTTTTTAACGCGATAAACTAAAGATAACATTTGGAAAGGTAATAAGGATAAAGAAAAATCGTTTCGAAAAATAAAGACGAAGAAGAAGAAGGAGAAGAGATTCGCGTTGGAGATGCAACGCTAGCGGAAACTACGAGTTCTCCTCGTTTCTTGGATCTTAGCCAACTAGCGAAGTCGTTAAGCCTTGTCTTCTCTTTCGTTTAAAGACCGAAGAGAAAAAGAAGGTGTCGTCGAAGGAAGATATAAGAATAAAAAGAAAACTAGGAATGGACCATGACTATGAGATACGACGTGAATCGATAGATTGTCTTGTATTTTATTTTTCCTTTTCTTTTTTTATTTTTTTTAAACCCTCTCCCTATTAACCAATCATCTTATTCAACGTGTTCTGTTGATTTTCAATTTGTCTAGAATAGAATAATGATTTAAATGGTATAAGTCACACTGCAAATATCTCCCTCATGTGGTTCTCTCTTTTAATTCGTTATTACTTCAAAAGGGTACTTTACTGTTTTAGAAAACTTTCATGTGATTTTTGTAAAAAATATTCGATTTTATTTAAAAAGGAAGACATAGTTTTTATATATGAAAAATATTAAAAAGAAAATAATATATGTTATATATTATCTATTTTAAATTATAAATAACCTGTATATATAATTAAAAGTTAGAAAAGTATATTTAAAAGAATAAATTATATGAGAGCGTCACCCTGTTGGAGTGTCACTTGGCTTATCGATAAATACGATATCATTATAAAAACATGGAAAACGAGTTTAACTTGTAACGGTACACGTTATAAAATGGCTAACGTACCGGTAAACGAGACGATAAGCATTGCCAGTTAGTAAGAATATATAATATATATATAGAAGAGTAAAGGTAGAGAGAGAGTTGAGTTGTTGTTACAGATGATCGTTTGAGAACCACTGGATGCACCACGCGGCGACTGGTGCATTGGTGGGGGTCAAATGTCACACGGTGACTCACTGGTCGTCCCCGACTATTTCTCTCTCTCTTACTCTCTACACCTTTTGCTAGGGTGTATGTATATTCGCCCATCTGCATTTAAGCCGCACCTACCTCGCGAAGGGCTAATCGACTCTTTCCAAGTGAAGATATTTTTTTTCTTTAACACCGACGTATTCCATTTATTAAATACTTCCTACTCTAAATTTTGATACATATATTTATGAAATACAAAATTTTCTCACAAAAATTAATCTCAATTATTTAAATAGTTCTATATATTTTTTTGGATGTTGTCAATAATATGCTAGGATTAACTAATATTTTTTTCTCGACATAAATAAACGTATTTGTCGGTATTTATAATACGGTATTATCAGTTTTTTATTTTCTATAAAAACAAAAATAAAAAATATTATTTTCAAACGTAATCTCAATAATGGATAAAAGAAACTCTTTTTTAATAATTATAATCGAACGATAAATAATTCTAATCGGTATTTTTTTTTTTTCAAAGTTAATGATTTGAAATACAATCGGTAGTGATGCATCGGTAACAATAGTAATAATAACAAACGATGATAGCAATGAAGCGACTACGACGACAACAAGAACGGTAGCCGATGACTCGACGTTACCCACGATGACAGCTGCCTATCCTTTGTTAGTTTTTCATGCATAAAGGTTGCTTGCTCTCTCACTCTCGCATAGCTTTGTGTAAACGCGATATTTCCTTCGGTTTCCGACCTCGTGAGAGGGCAAAGCACGCGACCTTAAATTTATTACTGTTATTCCGTATAATCGCGAAATCGTCGCTATGCGTGCACGATCTTCTAACATACAGATACGCTCACACAAACACACGCACAAGTATGTATATAATAGTACATATGTAAATACGTATGTAAATATATTTCGAAATAATTTCATGCTCTTTATGACTGTGCACGTTCATAGACACTCTCTTTCTTTTCGTACGCATATGTGTATAAGAATATACTGGGTGAGACGTTTAAAACAAGTCACGTGAATAAATTACATTACTATTGATAATGAAAACAAATATTATATATCCGATATAACTTATACTTAATTTTTAAAATCACAAAATCCCATGTTAGTGAAACGTTTATTAAATTTTAATCAAATTTAGTTACATATTTTTTTAATCATTTAATTTCCAACGATCTTGAATAACTTCGAATCGCATATTCATATCTTAAGTTATCCTATTAGATAGGGATATAAAAATATTTCATTCCAATTAAAAAGAAATCGAGTTAACCTTCATACGTCATTTATACATTAATCTACAAAAAGGAAAAAAAAATGAAACTATTAGCATGAGATTGAATAAAAAATCCTCGAAACCAAGTAAGTTTCTGTCTGACACATTTTTATTCTTATCACTAATAGGAATCTAGTTATTTAGGTGGCTTGTTTTAAATGATTTACCCGGTATATAAGCATATGTGTAATACATGTGTGTGTGTGTGTCTGTAAGGATAATCTCGAGTGAAGTGGTAATACGTGTAAATGCAGAAGCGAGAATAGCTAAAGAAAAAGAAAAAAGGTAGAGAGAGAGGAAGAGAGGAAGAGAGAGAGAGAAAGAGAGCCAACATACGCCCGAGAGAACAATGTTGACACACCCAACCCGATGGATTCTGATTATTTAAACAATAGGAGAAGTGGGCAAACGCGTTGGATACTTATCGCGCCTTCTTACATTTAAACAAGTAGAGAAGAAAGAAAGGAACAACAACAGGGGAGAGACTTTAAGAAAGAGAAAGGTCGGTGAAATCGCGATCGATCCTTTTTAAACTCTTCTCGCCTTCTTCATTAATCCGTTTTATTCAAGACGTTTAAATAATGTGCGAGAAATGCAACGCGTATGAATAAATTGCATTCAACAATCTCAACGCGCTCCTGTGATAGAAACTTTCACCTTTTATCTTCTCGCATAACAACACGAACTTTTATTGTATTTTTCGTTTATTACCATACACACATATATATCATATTTATTTTCATATACTTTTATCGTTCTTTTATAACACTGGTTTTTTTAATCATTATCGTTAATTCCTCGTAATTATAACATAAGCATTAAATATAACTGACAGTTTAAAGTTTACTAATTTATATCTTAACCAGCCACGTTAACCGGTATTTTAAACGAAACGCTTATTATTTTTTTTTTAGAATTAACATTTTACATAATAGTCAACTTAGTATATTTAACTCGTAATATAAATAAATTGCAAAAAAAAGGATTGTAATGAGAAAGTTGTTATTTTCTTTTTCCCCCATTAAATTTCTATATAAAAAAATTATCATTAAAAGAACCAATCCTCCGCGTATAGAAAAAAAGAACCCTAACATTTATCGTTAATCTTTATATTTTATTTATCTCAGATAATTATGATATCATATAACTATATAATATATATATAAAATATGAAATAATAAATCGACCAAAAATTGGCATCAGGGTGTGTTGCAACAAAATTAGATACTGAAACAGGGACAGAGCAGTTCTTTGATTACAAAAGGTGCATGTAACGTTGGTTACGATACTGTAAACGGCGATCGGTACAAAACGAACGAACCGATAATTTCATCGCGCTAATTAAATCAGGTAATTAGGGCGAGCCGTAACTGGTCGCATGCTGCTGCTGCTCTTCTCTTCCTCTACTCTCTTTCAACGATGTGTACACTCTTCCCATACCTTCCTACTCCTCCTCCTCCTCCATCTCATACTACCCCCCCCCCCCCCCCCCCCCCACCCTTTTACAACAACCTGTATGTCTCTGTCTCTCTTATTCTCGTTGTCGTTAAATGTTCTCGTCAAACGACATTGCCGTTATTGTCGTTTATCGCTGTCAAAGTTAGCAGAACGAGCCCATGCTTTGCCATTATTGACGTACATTAATATCGGCCTACGATCCATTTATTGACCGATCTGCTTCCTCATACTCACTTACTCTCTTTCTTTTTTTCTCTCTTTGTCTCTTGGATAAAATATTTTATTCGCGTGAAACTTGTAAAAAAAATAGAATTTTTTTCCTTTTGAAATCTCAACCATTGAGATGATCGTCACGAATATATAAATTAGATTGAATTACATTTTATTTTATTTTATTCAATTCGATTAAAAATCTAATATGTTTTTTTCTATTTACCAAAGAAGCTTTGACAAACAGATTAGGTATTTTTATTAAAATGTAAAAGGGTGGTGATCTTTCGAGATGATCAACACTAGATAGGATTTTATTTTTTGACAATCTAATTTCTTTTTTTTTTCTTTGTACAAAATTAGAGATTTATCGGGTTGTATTATTTTACATCGTTTTAATATAAAAATCGAATAATTGTTTCTATTTAAGAAGATACACGCAACGAATACAAAATCGTAGAATCTTTATTTAAGAATCGTGGAAACTAGAAATACCGTGACTAAATTACTTGCACTTCCATTATAAGATCTTTTCTTGGAACGTTGAATGTTGATTATTCGCGCGAAAAATAACCACTTCTTGAAAAATGCATCATCATCATCACCGCCGTCGCCGTTATCTTAATAAAGTTAATTTTTCGATAATAGAAATTCAATTATCGAGTTTAGAGATGTCGAATAAAGAATCTAATTTTCTTAAAATCGATCATTTACAAATGCAATAAATCAGACATATTAAAACGAGTAGAGTAATAAGATTGCATAATTGTATTTTTTTCTCCTTTTTACCATCGTCTTATTTAATATCTTAAGAAAAAAAGAATCTTCCTATTATCGGTATAAATAATATAAAAACTATAAAATAACTTGGTCTATTGAATATTAATACGAAATCAAATAAAATTAATCGTCTGTCTAATCGGTCTAACAATAACACGATCCAATTTTTCATTATTAATTTATACTAATTTATAAGAGAAATTAAAAGGTTTAATACGTTCGTCGCCAAACGTGTTTTGGTTGAGTTTCTTACGGGGCCCAAAAATGACTGTCGGAGCGCATGACATTTGAAAAGTCATATGGTCAAAAGTCGACCAACGATGCAATTCGAGTAGACACATGCGTTGTCGGTTATCTAATTTTATCGAATCTTTGAGTGATTACGAAGTATAGAATATATATTTTTTTTAATTATTAAAATAGGAATATACAATCAACATACGTATAAAATATAATATTTTGTTTATATTTTAGGGTTTATTCCATTAAATTGTTTTTAATAATCCTATTAATTTCAAAAAGAAAAGCGTCACTCATATTTGACTACCGGGGCCTTCCGGACACACAACCGTCATCCACGATATGAGTGACGTAGCGACGAACGTGTTAAAAGAAAAGACTGATTCATTTATTTTTTATAAGAAAAAAAGTTACACCATCGGAGTTCTCGACAAATCATATTTATTCGATCTAATCGTAGGAAGTTTTCTCATCTTAAAAGAAAAGACGGAAGTTAAGGTACGGCACTCTTTTATACTCGGCACGCTTCTTCCTTCGACATTCTCTTGTGGGTGCATCGTATATGAGAAAAAGAGAAAGAAAGAGATAGAAGAAAAAAGAAGTATAAAAAAGTAAAAGAAAAAGATAAAAAGATTTTTCTTCAGATTCCCACGACAGTCATCGGTTTGCCATGTTCAGGCAGCCTGCTGCTGCAGTTGCAGTTGCAATTGCTGTTGCTGTTGCTGCTACTTTGCTCGAAGATTTATGCCGACGTCGCCGATACCTTTCTCTTCGTATAGAAACGTCAGTAATGTTCGTGGAATATCTGCAAGTGAGTCTCTTCTCCACATAATGTATTATAGTTTAATGAATCGACCATAAACTCAACTAGTCTGTACGTGTACAACTATTTTAATGATATATAACGACTATCTTACATTACTCGTAAATTTTGTCTTAATTTTTTTCTCGATAAAGATACCATAAACTAAAATTCATCATATATTTTTTTTTCAAAATACAATCCAAACAAATTTACAATATTTTATACTATTTAGTAATAATATAGTACTATTACAAAAATAAACGAAAAAATTCATGGTAATTCTACATTTTTTTTGTACTCTTCGTAGACGAAATTACTTTAAAATAACGTACCCTTTTTCTACCCCCCCCCCCACCATCTGTATAAATGAAATTAAAACTATATATGAAAGTAAAACTATCGAAGAAGAAAAAAAGCATTATTAAATAAATAAATAAATAAATAAAAATATATAAGAAAAAGAATAAGATTAAGATTGCGAAGTGATGATTCATTTGCCGCTACAAATCGTGTACGCAACGAATCGATGATCCATTTACGTCATAGTACGATATGTAAAAGAGAAAAAAATGAGAGAGAGAGAGAGAGAGAAAGAGAGATAGCAAATAGAATTTTACGCGTGTTTAAACCACAACGCGGATCGTGCTCGCGGAGACGTCGAACAGGTATCTATTTACGGATACGCGATACACGAGGACGCATTATCCGTCGTACCCAGGACACACATAGAGAACAGAAGTTAATGACGCGAGACGCGTGAATCACGCGACATCTGCTATTGTTCTCTCTCTCTCTCTCTCTCTCTTTCTCTATCTATCTACCTATCTATCTATCTATCTATCTATGTATCTATCTCTCTCTCTCATACTCACGCAGTAACACCGTAAACGCGTCGCTTCAATTTCCATCCATCACAGTGGATATTAAGCTCCCGTTTGTCGTATTGCGTATCTACTCGTCGCCGTTGTCGTTGTCGTTAACGTTAACGTTAACGTTAACGTTACAAATATATATATATGTATATATGTGTGTGTGTGTGTGTGTGTATATATATAGATACACGTTTGGATATTTTATATTAGTGCGTGCGCGCGTGTGTGTATATACCCTTTGAAACTTTTATTACACGGTACCTTTTTCTTGTTTTTTTTTAATTTTTTTTTAACTAAATTCATTTTTACACGTTTTGGTTACTTGTTATGGGATATTTAAAAAAAAAAAGAACAGGTTTTTAACTCTCGTATATAACCCCCTTTGCATATTAAAATATATATTATTTTTCTTTTTATATTTAAATTTTTTACACTCCGTATTTTATTCGAGTGATATTTTTGATGAAGAAGATAAAAGATATTTTATTCCACTCGAGGGATTGATTTTTTTCTTTTATTTTCAACGCGGTAGATTTTTCCTTTTTTTTTTTGAGGAGGGGAGAGGGAGAATGAAAATTTGATTCATTTTTAATGTTCGTGATATAAACTTAGGTTTACTTATTTCTTGGCTATTCTCGATATAAAATATTTCCTATCCTTTACTTACTTACTTACTTACTTACTTACTCGAGTATAGTTACCCACTTCGAATTCCAATTTCCCGAAGATAATTCTCAGATCTTATCGATAGTACGGTGAAAGTGGTCGATAAACTTAGCACTAACTCGATATATAAGGTGTTACCTTTAATTCGATTTTATCTATTCGTCCCTTTATGGTAATTGTACGAAGAAGGTTAGTATATAGTGATCTAAATAGGAATTTCCATATTCCTAGGATCATACATAAAATTGATTGAGATTTAAGAGATTTGTTATTTGATTCGTTGAAAAATTCAATTACTTTACTTTTACGAAATATAATATTCTCGTTATTACTTTTTCACTTACAATGTTTTTATTACGCGATCAGTAACCTTTTTTTTGTCAGCATTTAATTAATTATTACACCATAAAAATAAACGTTATCAAAATAGTATTACGTATTGATTTAAGCTACGTTATATTTTGTTTACAAATACTGACCATTTATTTATTAAAATAATAATAACAATTTAAATATATTACAAAAAATACCGAACCAATAAATAATAATTATTACCCGTAACCAACACTTAACAATGTTACATTTAATTTTTAAATCATCTATCATACAAATTTGCACGAGAACACACACACATACACATATATATATATATATATCCATTCATAATTAATTATAATAATTATATAATACGTAAAGAAGAGTTTCCGTATCGAAAAGTAAATCGAACAACGATTTAAATTTTTGGAATATTTTTTAAACGATAAGAGGATAATTAAAGAAAAAAACCAAGAAAAGAAGATCAATTTATTTGGAATATTTCGCGAATGATCATCTTTATTATTAAGTATAGTTCACCTATCTGTGTAAACTTTCGAAATCAGTGGGCGATAATTTCTAAACGTGGCATAACCGTAAAAGACAGGGGCCGCCTGTTAACGGTAACACAAAAGCAAGCAAGCAAACGATTGAGCAATGATCCACGCTTACGTGGAGTATAAAAACGAACTATAATAATTCGCGGCTTCTTCCGTGAGAGCCATGGCGCGTGGAGAAAGAGAAAGAGAGAGAAAGAGAGAGAGAGAGAAAGAAACGAAAGGACGGATCCGCCCGTAATTTTACCATTGCACAACCATAACGATTCCCTCGAGACAATGGATCGTATACATCGGTGTTGTAGAAGGGTTTTGCGTGGGTCGTACGTGTGCCCTCCCAAGCTACAGCACGCGTGCACTATTCTTCTCTCTTTTTTATTTCTACCCTTTATTTTATTCATTTTTCTCTTTCCTTTCCTTTCCTTTTTTTATATTTTCTGTATTTTTTTTTGGTTACTTCTTTTACCCTTAATTCGTGATGAATAGAAGATGAATTCGAGTCGAAACGTTTAACAAAGAAAATCACACGCGTGTCTCTCTTTTTCCCATTATTTCGTCATTGATTTTCTCACATAATCATAAATATTATAACAGGAAGAAGAATTGTATGATTATGATTCGACACCGTTATTGTATACGTTATTGTGATAATTTAACACGCCACGTGTTACCTTTTGTACAAATTTCTTTTCCAGGTTTTCATGTGTTACCTACTCTTGTTTTATATTGTAGATTATTTTGTTATTATTAATTAACGTTTCGTTAAAAATTATTTGTATATCGTAGATAAGAAGAAAAAAAAAGGAAACAAAAATTATATAAATTACTTATTAAAATATTGTACAAGTACAAAAATAATATATTAGGTTGGATAAAAAGAAATCCATTATTTTGGGTTTGAAATAAACGCAAAAAATAATTTTTTTAAATAATTTGTAACTTTTTCTTTCCCCAAAGTAATATGTCGTTGTAATGGTAAATAATTTGTAAAGGTAAAATTTTTTAAAGAATCCAATTAAAATAAGAGAAAAGAGTAAAGTAAGAAAAGGATGAGAGTCCTTTCTATAATAATTCTAATGAAGCCCCTTTGCTCGCTCGTAAAACTCCTAAATAGACCGTCATCTTAAACATCGAGACAGAGAGAATGAAGGTTGTTTAGACGTTAGTACCGTTTCTAGGAGAACGGACCTTATTATTACGCCACTCGTTATATACCCGACGACCACGACCACCACCGGTCATTATACTGATGCTTTTTGTCTCTAAATAAATGACGCTAATTCGTCTTAATTCGTCGCATCCGGCTATGTTGCGATTCGTACATTATCTGACCTCTCTTTCTCTTTCTCTTTCTCTCTCTCTCTTTCGAAAGGAAAGTCGATTTCTCTGTGATTATTTTATCATTATGTATCAAAGATCAGATAAATTGTGGGAATTATCATGACAATAATAACTAAATTGAGTAATAAAAGTGTAAAGAGTTAATTTTTTTTTGTTTTTACGTTATTCGTATTAAGTATGTAAACCATTTTTTATTTTTTATTTTATTTTAAATTATTAAACCTCTGTCTATCTCTATTATTCTTATTATTCCTTCAAAAATAAGATAATTAATTTATATACAATTAATTATCGGTTAAACATATTACATTAGAACAAAAATCGTATTATTCAGGTAAGAAATACAATATTCAATTACAAAATAATTATTTGTAATAAATTTCAAACCAATCCTTCGTATTGCTCCTCTCTTTTAAAACCTTAGAAAAGAAAACTGAATAATATTTTCTCTATGATTATTAGATCGTTAAATTTAACAATTAACAATCAATAAAAATGTAGCTCGGTGAAAAGGGTAAGATTTTCAAAGAAATTATTCGTAATAAGCATGAAACACGGTAAAGTGAAGGAGGAGGAGGAAGAGGGACTGAGGGGGAAGTTCTTTTTCTTTTTTTTATTACCTTTCAGGTTGCAAACATGCAATTTCACATGGGACGATCAAAGAGCAACACTGACGGTCAGGCAAACGTTTTTACGTGGTCGTGCGTACAACATAGATCAGAGGATCGGAGTTTCGTTACAACAGGCACGACGGCGGTCGACTCTTGTAATAGGATTTAGCAATGAGCCCTCCTTCTCCCCCCTTACCCAATCCAACTCTTTCAACGGGGTGTAATTTTCAATGTGGTCTATCGTGTGTTACATGGAACGCGATAGAAGTGGAGATACACAGAGCAGTTGCAGTTTCATATCCATAAACGTATTACATGCTATATAACGGTTCCTCGACCACTTATACTATATCTATATATGCATACATATATATATACTTATTACATATATACAATGTAGATACACACACGTATATACGTTGTTACACGGTACTCATTATTATCTTACCAACAAAATTTTAACAGATATAAAAGTACAAATTGTTTAATATCGCATCAATATAAAATATGCGAATTGTTTTTAGCGTATTAGAAGAAGATAAATTAACTAAAATTATATTCGATATTTCATATGTGCCATAGACTTGTTATTTATTTATTTTTTCCGTTTTTTTTTTTGAAAACAGTATTATATAACTATGAGAGTGAAAGAAGAAGAAGAAGAAGAAGGTAGAAGGATAATTGTAAAACCTCGCATACACACACGGTCTAACGTTTTGTTGGTCACGATTGTTGCCGCCTCTTGGTGTGAATCAGACTCAATTACACGACCACGAGTAATCCCGTGCAAACGGAGTATCCATTAATCGAGTTAGCAAGAACTTCAAACGCGCCAGCGAGAGAGAAAGAGAAGAGAGGACGTAGAGGAGGAGAAGGAGGAGATGGTGGTGGTGATGGTGGTGGTGGAGGAGAAAGAGGAGGAGAGTCACGAAAGTTCGACTACCGTTAAAATCAAGCTCGGTTTAATCCTCCTCGGACTCCAAAAGCTCGAGAAACGAAGAGCGAACAACTATTTTCCTGTGTATTCGAGATCCCCCATACTTGACCCATCCCACCACACCCCTCTAGAACAAACCCCCTTTCTACTTTTACCCAACTCTTCCATCCTTGTCAACGACATTTTTAACATTATCGAATTCTGCTAATGCATGCGACAACAACAACAACAACCTGATACGTTGGATATTCACCTAAAATAAAATCTCATTTTCCATCACTCTATAATGTTTTGTAATTTTTGATATCTATCGTTACGCACGACTTCAGTAATTTTCATATTTTCTTTAAAGTTTCCTCTAAACGTGATATAATATTATTTCAGAAACTGTACTTCCCTGACGGGTATCAAATTCGCGCATGCACGCTGATAGATGCTTTATCGCGTTTATATATATTTTACTTTATTTTTCAACTCGGTTCGATTAAAATATATATATGTATATGCATATGTATATGTATATGTATATGTAGGTATATGTATATGTATATGCGTGCGTGCGTGGCATGCGCGTCAAAGTTAGAACGAAACAAAAATCAATGAAATACATTTATTATAGAAAAAGTGGTCTGGACACGAGCACCGAGCACTTTTACATTCTGAAAAAATAATTGCAATTTTCAAAGAGAGGTAAATTTCAATAAATAAATAGATAAATAAATAAATAAATAAATAAATAAGCCTAGTTGTTTCGTGCTTTTGGAGAGAAGAGAAGAGAAGAGAAAAAAAGGGAGAAACATGAATTATCGATAAAGAAAATAAATAAAAATGTAGAAAGAGAGAGAAAAGTCGATACGGTCGATTCGGTTTGTCAGGATTCAGGTTTTGCTAACGTCTGACGACTACGCAATTCCGTTCGCAATCTTATTCGAGAACTAGTCTAAGACCCGTAAACCGCTAGCCTAAACTCGCTACCAAAGCACAAGGAATAGAAATGTGTCAGAAAGAGAAAGAAAAAGAAAAAGAGAGAGAGAGAGAAGGATAGAGAAAAGTAAACGCGTGATCGCGCACGTTGAGTTGATAGTGCACACGTGCGCATACACATACATATATAAAGATGTAGGTAACGTGTCTCTGGAAAAGCGAGACACGCGATTAGTTACGAATCGTTACGATTGATCGATATACGAAATCGATCTGTTATTTATTTACTTTTTTGTTTAACTTTGATCTAATTTTTTTTCTTTTCTTTTATTCGTTTCCCTAACGTCCTCCTACTTTAACGAAACATGGACAATTACTGGCTCGAACAATTTTCTTCCACGCGACTTTCCCTCTTTTACGCATAATTTGTTTAATAATCTTTTCTTTTCCCCTTTTTATTATTTTTCTTGTAGTTTTTTCTTTTCTTCTTCCGTGAGTCATTTATTCTCGTATAATACTTTGGGGAAAAATATTAACGTAACCGATGTCGTTGAAGTCTCGATTCGAAGTAAAGTATATTTTAATATATAGATGCAGTATATGCTATTATTACTACTACTATTACTATTACTACTACTAATACTACTAGTAGTAGTAGTACTAGGTACTATTCGTCGTCCTTGTGCCACCGAAGTTGAAATTTTCCAAAGGTTAAATAAGTTTGTGAAAAATTGCTTTTCAAATATGCTCGTAGGTGAATATATATATTATATATAAAAAAGGAAGGTTTGAAAATTTTTACAACATGTTTTATTACGTGAATGTAAAGAAAAGAAAGAAAAATACGTGTGCATATATATACGTATATAAAAATATATATTTCTTAAAGTATAGTACTAACGTGAAAAGTGTATGACTTTTTCGTTCGCATATTTTTTCGCGTGAAAAGAAATACCTGCGTAAGTAAGTTTACTATACAATAAGTATACCCAATAATAAAATAACAATAATAAAGGAAGAAAAAGAAAATCATAATAAGAAAAAAAAAAAAAGATAAATAAAATATCGTCGTAGAAAATACTATAGAAGAAAAATAATAATAAAGAAAGAAATAAAGATAGAATTAAATTCCACGTCTCGATAATAAACGTATCTTTAAATACACGTTGTGTTTTCGATATAAAAACCAACCACACATATAACACACATACACACACACATGTACGTGTATCACATACCATTTATCCGACCTAAACAAAACTGGATTATACTTGGAAGGTACTGGACGGAACGTAAAACTGGGTTGCCTGACTTTTATATACCAGTTCACGTATAAAGATATACATACACATACGCACATATATATATACATATATGTATACAGGTGTGTTTATACGCTTTCTAGATGTGCGGAAGCGAATACTCGCGCGCATAAAACATTATTTCTCGCGAACAAGCAAGCAAGCATACAAGCAAGCAAGTAACCAAGCAAGTTGCTATTCGCGTCGTGCCAGACCACGTTCGCGATCTATTATGTATCAAGCTCAGATGTGTATATCAGCCCGGGGCCAGGACAATGATAGATCAATGCGACACGCTCGGATTAATGGGCTGCACGCTTACACGTGTACGCGTTATCCCTCCTTCCCTCCTTCCCTTCATTCCCCCGACCCCCGTCGACCCCTCTTAACACCGCTAAACCCCATCTAAACCCAACTAAACCTCCTTCACAGGTTTCGTAGTGTCCAGCCTAACGTCGTTATTACGTTCCTACCGTCTCTTGTAAGTTCTATGTTGTCCTATTCGTCCTCGTCCTCGTCCTCGTCTCCCTCCTCCTCCTCCTCCTCAACGTCGTCTACGTTCTGTGTTAAGTCGTCGTCCTCGTTGGTTGTTATCTGCACCTCGTATTTTCCCCATCGTCTCGTTTCCGACGACTATCGCGTAGATTGTATATATATGTACCTTCACTTGTTATCTATTTCTTCTAAACTTCAAATAAGGTTGAAAAATATTTATGCTTTCCAATATATTATGTTGTTGTGAAATTTTCAAAAGTTGTATATATATTTATGTATTATATGATGCATTAAAAGAAAATAAGAAATTTGTCGATTTGATTTAAATTATGAATTAATTTCTAAATTATTTTTATAAAATTATTAAATAGTGTAATTAATAATATAGTAAATAATGATGTTTAGTTTAGAAAAAATAGAAACATATAATAATAAGTAAAATGATGTATTTTTTGTAAAAACTGCATTTTTAAATCTCTAACGATTGAAATGAATAAAACTATTTTTGTATTATTAGTATAATAATGTACGATGATAACTTTCACATTACGTAATATAATTATTAGACATGTACAAAAATTTAATAGAAAAATTGTTTCACATTTTTTTATTGTATCGTAATAAGATAATTTTCATGAACATACAAAAAAAAAACAAGACCAATCCCATAGACATATCGTGTACAACTTTTTCCTTCATTCTCCTCCCCCTATTTTATTCTAACATAGAGTTTTCTAAACGTCGTAATAGTAACGCACTTTATGGCGTGCGACTAAAGGTAGAATTTAAATCCGTAACAAGTGAATCATACCTAGAATGGCTACGTTAAATTAGCGGAGCGTAACGAAACAAGTAGCGTCGCTTTTGCTATTACATTATACGCGGAAGGCTTCGAGTTAATACTAGCGACTTTCCATTTACCTACCTACACACATATACACACACACATATAATATCAGCCGAAAGTTTGGCAAATCACATTTTTGCTAATTATAAATAATTTTCATAGAAATAAACCTGATCAAATATTCGGTTGGTGGAAAAAAAATGTCGGATTTTTGGCCACGCTTCAATGGAAAAATCAGACATTATTTTTCCACCAACCTAATATTAACAGATTCAATTATGTTTTAAAAGATTTCACCTACTTTCTTATAACCTACGTAATATTTTATATGTAATATCTTTGACAATTTATATATATGATCAATGATTTTTCCCATATGATTTATTAATCAAAAATGTACCTAATATTTCGGTAGATGATCATAAACGTAAGTTAATTATCTGAATGTAAAAGAAAATATGTGCGAGTAAAGAATGCGAAAGGAGATATATTATCCCCCATATGAGAGGGAAGTAAAGAAAAAGAAAGTCGTAAAAATGTCGTGAAAATAAAAAATAAAAAAATAAAAAAATAACAAAATAAAAAGTCGTAGTTGCCATCAAAGAAGAAAGAAAGAAAGAAGAAGTAGTAGCCGGTGTATTATCGTTCGAAGGGCGGAGGAAGAGGAACAGGAGGAGGAAGATAGGCAATAAATGGCGTGTCGGTATATCTGGAGAGTATAGTTCGATCTTTAAACCCATACAAGTCATGGGTCGTTGACCTTAAGGAGTCTCGAACGAGCAAGCGAACGAGTGAGAACGGCAGACACGACGTTTCCGGTCTCTCTCGACAAAGGTGCTTTTTTGTTCGGACCCTTGGAAGATAGTTGCCTTTACTCGTCAAGTAAAAGTAACCATCGACTGGCACCCGGTCCAATCGCAATATTTATTCAACCTACATTTTACGCCACATATTAAATATATATAAATACTAATGACAGATATAAAGAAAGATAAATGTAATGTAATGTAATTTATTTACTAAAAACAATGCAAATAACCACCAAATAACCAAAAATAAAAGATCGATTACAGCCAAATAATAACACAAATTATTTTAATATAAAATATCTAACTAGTATTATCACTCTCTCTTTCTTTCTTTCCAAAAACCGACAATTATTATAAATAATATTATAAAATAATCCAAAAGCGTGTTGAATAGAAAAAAGAAAATACCTTGTCAACATTTCTCATAATTTCGCATACGTTCTCCGTACATCCGCATAATCGTACGTAAATTGCAGGAGATAGTAGATACATCCTATTTCTCTCTCTCTCTCTCTCAGACACATACACACACACATTCTCCTGAGGGTAATATATTGTGGTCGTAGGACCGAGCTCGTCACATGCAGGATATAGCCGCGAATCCGGCATTGCGACGATGTTACGCGCGAGTGTTTGCATCACCGGTTTCGAGGCTATGTACACTGACGACGAGCGGTTAATTCGGTTAGAAAAGGGGAATGGGATTTGGGGGTGTTAGGGTGGGAGTTAGGGGTAGGTAGGTAGGACGAGAAATGTTGGGGAGGGTTGAGGAAACGAGGGATGCTGCTGTTGCTGCTACGCTGAACGACATCTCGCTACACTGACTTAGCTTTACTGCACGTAAAAGTAAATAAACTGAGTAGTTATATGTGTTTCACCAGGGTTACTATTATTCCTATAGTCAAATATCACGCGATTGGATTTAATTACTTTCTGCAAGCCTTAATTTTTTAATCAAATAAATATATATTATATATTATACGAAATTAGATTTATTATTATGAATTAATTATTATAATATTTAGAAAATACATAATATAATCTTTTTAGTTTGATCCACACGTTTTTACAAATGAGTGTATATTTTTGCGATAAATTAAAATTTAAAAAAAGAATTGTCAATTTTTATTTTTATTTTTTTACGTTTTCTTGCAGTCTATCACTAAAGCATGCGTCACGTAAAAATACGTATAGAATACGATATGAATATTGTACGTGTTTATGGTGTTTGTGTTTTTAAGCAAGGATGCACATTTTCCCGTGTCATTTCTTCTTTTTAAATAATTATATAAAGCATATTATATATAGATGTAAAATAAACACGTAAGTTGTAAATGTTAAATATACCCGCATGTAATGCGTTAAAAAATCTTGTTTTGTATTGATTCTAAAATCAAATATATATTATTATTAATACATTTGTATATAAAAAACCAAAAATAAGATAAAAAAAAAGAAAAGAAACTCTTTATTATTCATTTTCCTAACTTGGAACAGAGTAAGTAATAATATACGTCATTTAGAATGGTTACTTCTATAAGTGATTACCTTTACCATCACCTTTGGGGTTATGGTAAAGGGATATTTCATTGAGGCAAAGAGAAAAATGAAAAGAAAATGGAAAATAAAAAAAGAAATGAAAGGAATGGAAAGGAAATAGGAAGTACAGTAACGTGGCAAGATGCAACCAACGGCTTGGATCAGGGGGAAGCGGATAATTCGCGTGGATGTATATGATCGCGGGAAATGCGCGTAGAAAACGTAAGATTAATGTCTCCCGTCAATCTCGAAGATTTATGAACTCCCATAAGCGCATGGTGAGACCAACGTTTGATATACCACGCGTTTCTCTGCTGTACAAGGAATGACTTTTGTCGAGCCCACGGAACATCGTGCTGGTAACTTCGAGATATCGTTTTTTTTTTTTTCAGACATATCGATGATGTACAATTTTCGAAACACGTACGATACAATATCGCAACGATAATCAGTATTTTCTATGCAATAAATAATTGGTTTGTATTTTTTTTTTCGTTCGGTCTAAAACCAATATTTCAACTTTTTTTAAAATGTTAATATCGAAATGACCTAGCATAAGTCACATTTGTTTCAACTCACAGCTCGGAGTAAGATATAAATTTGAAGGAAACAAAAAATAAGTATGAATTTTTCTATTAACACGTTTGCACGACTCCCGAAAAGAAAATAATCGAGATAATGATACGTAAGGATTGATAATGGATATAAAAAAATATGTGCATGTACGTAAATCTGGGCGAGAGGTAGTGCGTCGTCAACGGGACCTAGGAGCTACTTCGAGCTTAACGGAAGCGGTAAATTAGTCAGGACGGAGAGATCTTCTATTAATATTCCAGGCCCCCCTCCTGTCCCCACGAGCTTTCCGAGCACACACTGCGACATACGACGGATGTTACGGATGATGTTATTTCTCTTTGGAAATTCCTTCTTTCTTAACGACAAAAATATTGTTTTTATATAAATAATTACGAATCAAAACTCGAACGAAATTAGATTATTTCTGAAGAGAAAATAAATCCGCTATTACGAATTAATACGATTCGTTGAACGATAGTAAACTAAATTTATTGAACGAAAATTCGTCTTATATTTATTCCTTAAAAAAAAAAAAGGAATAAAAAAAATATTGGAATAAAACAAGAAAGGATTTATTAAATTGATAGGATAATTCGCGAGACAATGGATCCTATTTGATAGAGGAGGATTATAAAAGAAATGCATACATATAAGTGTATATATGTACGTGTAGAATATATGTAAACTCATATGAGACATAAATATTAAATGCAGGTTCGTCACGCGTGTGTGAATAAACGTATATATAGGGTGATCAGCAACGTGTCCAGTAGGTGGACGTTGATTCACCGCAACAATGAGGAAGTCTGTGCTGAATCCTTCTCTGGTCGTCCAGAAGGATCGTGTACTTATTATAAAAACCGCTTAACCGCAAGTAGGATAATGATGTTGGTCCGATCATAACCGAGTTGCCCGTTCGACCGGGCCCGGTCTAACGATTTTTTTCTACGATCATCCGATAGCATTTTTCTTCTTCTTCTAATCTCACCTACGCGTTAGAGATTTTATTAGAAATTTTTTCTTCATCTAAAACAGGAAACCGGTAAAATCCGTCAACGATGTCACGATTCATCTTTATCTATCTCATTTGTATCGTAAAACTATAGTGGGAAATTTAACGTAATTAAATAAGAAGAAAAAGAACATTTCTGTGGAAGCTCGCATTGATCCTAACTCATCTAAATTAGCTGATTCATTAGGTTAAAAACTTTCCGCGATGATCGATACACACTCCCCACACCCCTCACCCCGTCTTCTTTTCCTCGTTGCAATATTGCAATCGCTTCGTTGCACAATCGCGTGCAATCGATACGACTAATGACAGGAAGAAGAAATAAAAAGAAAGAAAAAGTAAAAGAAAAAGACTAATCATTGGAAAGAATCACGAACCACGAGTATCCGTGTATTACACATTATAATAATAATAATAATAATGGGCAAGGTTAATATGTGTCCTGTGTATCCAAATTATCGAGGAAATACATGGACACGATTATTAAATAACGCGATACGAAAAAAAGAAGAAGTAGAAAAAGAAAAAACATATTCCTAATTCTCGACAGATTAACGAATAAAAAAGGAAAGAGAATTGGACGACGATAGGACGGGAGGGATTAACAAGTTTATTCTCTCGTCCTGGAAACGACAACGTTAATAAAAAAAAAAGAGAGAGAGAGAAAGAGAAAGAGAAAAAATATTCGAAAAAGGGGAAGAGAGAGAGAGAGAAAAAGGGTAAAACGAGTGAAAAAAATCCTACGAAGAGAAACAAAAAGATAAGGGTAGAGAGGTGGGTGGGGAGATGGAAGGGACAGGGGAAGAGAAGGGGGGGGGGAGGGTATTCTCCTACTTGTTGAACGTTATTTCACTCTCGATCCGATCCGTAAAGCCTCGTCGTGATGCCGTAACGAACCGTGTACGAGCCGGACCAAGTTATTTTCATTCCGCGCGTCGCGAATATCGAGTTCCAGTGAAAAACCAACGAGAGAGAAAGAGAGAAAGAAAGAAAAAAAAATGGAATGAGGGAGAGAGAGGAGGGAAGAGAAACGTCAACGATCGTAAAACGATAGACGCGCGTTGGATAAAGCGCGCGGCTTCGAAATGCGTCAAAGTAATCGGTTCTCCCTGTAGACCCCTTTTCTACCCCATCCTCATCCCCATTCCCATCCCAATCCCATTCTGCCCTCTTTTACCCCCTTCTATGTTCCCATACACCAACCTACATACTTCATCCCCGTTTTCTGTATTGGTAAAATCTCGTGTGCACGTGTATATGTGCGTATTACATTATATATACACACATAGAGACGAACGAGAGAGATGAAGAGAGGGAGAGAGAGAGAGAGAAAGTACAGCGATTTACAGGAAAATTTATTGCCAGTCAACCCTTTTATTCTCTTTTCAATTCTCGTACCTTTTATCCGTTTATCTAATCTATTTAACTAATTTCTTTTTTTTAAATATTTTTTTTGTTTTTATCTATGTTATTTTTTTCATCTCTTATTACGTATCTCTGTATAGGAATTTTTTCACTTTTTTCTATTTAAATTATTTATTTATTTACATCCATTTCTCTTTTTCTCTCTCTATCTTTTTTAAAAATAATAATAATAATAATAATAAAATTGATAGGTATATCTATTGAAACGCCATTGTCAATAATAGGGGAATTCATTTAAAAAACGACGATCAGTATTATTCAAAGACACAAATACACACACACACACATACGCACATTCTCGAATCGAATCGAATCGAATCGAAGCATGGACGAGGGTCGTCGGGCAAGCGGAAGGACGGGGCTTTGTGTTTTCTCATCCTCCCTCCCATTCTCTCTCTTTCTCTCTCTCTTATTTTCCATTCATCCCCGAGCATCGACGAGAGTAGCTCAATGAAATGGCGAGAGCCGCAGCTCGCTAAATTTACGGCCTCTTGCCCACATCGGAATGATTTCCATTAACCCACGATCACAATTCGCGATCGCGAATCGTACACGTGCTGCTGCTGCTGCTCCTGTGTTCAAGTCGTTCCTGCTCTTGCTGCAATTTCCGTCGTAAACTATAGTTCGAGTTATAAGAGAGAAATAGAGAGAGAAATAGAGAAAGAGAGGGAAAGAGAGAGAACATCCTGTTCTATAATACCCACTTATGCCACTTCAACGAACATACGAACGCATACGACGAAGAAAGTTATCCCCCAACGCTGTATAACAGAAACACACTATTTACTGTTTATCCAACAACTACGTATCTACTAAATCGACAAATAATCACTACGCCGGACGTGTATTTTCTAACTAAAAATCATCCAACTTTAACTTCCTAAGTGATTTATTCCAATATAACCTGGTAGACAAGAAGAAAATGAATTATGGCAATAGCAATCAGGGATGTGTGTATATATATAATATATATTGCTTACTTTCACTTTCGTGTAAGCGAGTTTACGATAAGGTACCAACCAACGGATAAAGGTACACCTCTATTATTTTCTTATATTCTTCCCTCCTTCCCACTTCCTTTTATTTTATTTTATTTTTAAATAAAACTTCCTCTCTCGTAGAATTTGCTTCTGCGTTTCGTGTTAGATAGATTTCTCTATCCTTCCTCTACTCTATTTACCTTTTTTTCTAAATAAATCTAATACGATCTTATCTCGAATAAAATGATATTTCATAGCGAACTAGTTAAGGTAAATGATTTGAAGAAAGAATGGTATAGGATAAGGTGAAGAAAATGATAAAAATGACTGGGAAAGTAATCTTTGTGTGTCCTACGTTGGAAAAACGTTACCTTCAAATTAATTTGTAAGTTTTAAATAAAAATATTTTTTATAAATTATTTAGGATTGTGCCTTGTTTTAAAATATATAAATAATAATTTGCCAATATATTTATAAATATATATATATATATGCGTGGACAAAAATTAATATTGATAAAGAGTAAATAATAAAATATAATTATATTTAATATTAATCCAAAAATATTTCATAACTTCATCGATTTGTCCTTTATGATCGGTTATTATTTAATTAAAATACTTTTATCACCGATACGAAAACAAATATAGAAATTTTTAATAAACAATATTGTAATTTTCTCGATTGATTGACAAATAAAGAATTTTTTAATACAGATAAAGATTAAACAATTTCTGATTTATAAGATATACCACGAATTAGAATAATTTGTAATATTCAAAATATGAAGTATAACAGAAGAGTTGAGAAGTAAAAACATTTGAAAGGAGGGTTGAAAAAGGAGAGAAAAATAGTACGATGATATTGTAGAAAGAGAAAAACGATCGTATAAAGAAAATAAGAAAGAGAGAAAGAGAGAAAAGAGAGACGACGAGTCGCACCAATTACGAACTCGTTCGAAGATAGCCATTAAGAGTTACTGCAAACAAACGACTTTCCCTTTTTGCCATCTCGAAGCTCGATCGTCCTAACGACCGCCGGTATACACACACCTTCTCACCAACTGTAAAACAGAGAAAAAGAGAGAGAGAGAATAAAGGGGGATAGGACACAGTATCCTTTTTTATTATTTGTTACTCCTCCTTTTCCCTGTCTTATTTACCGATCGGTTTCTTTGTCAAGCTTTCGCGAGCCTTTGATCTCGAAACTCTGGACGACGATGACGACTACGACGACTAAGACGACGACAACGAACGGCATACCGTCCGTACCGGACCGATCGTCCGGTTCGACCGGATTTTCCACAACGTTACACATCAGGTTTGCGCGTGCGCAATTCTTCTGTTGCTAACATAAGAATAGGTGGTGGTAACAAAACGATATATATATATTGGAGTTACATGTACATTAAACAATAAATATTAACTAACAGACCAAAACTAGAATAATTATCATTTGTTTATGTCATGTAGAAAGTTTCCTATAATCAATCTTAAAACAATCTATTATATAACAAGTTCTCAATGACGTTTCAAATGATTTCAA
>JACGTP010000001.1:3890933-3985933 GCA_023678845.1 Mischocyttarus mexicanus
AAGCCAAGCTCTGCTCTCACTCACTCACGCGAGCCACGAACTGCGTTTGAAACGTGTTTCTCAAGTGCGAAGCGACCGGGTGTACACACTCGCGTGCTACGGCAAATAATTAGAGAGACCGACTCTCCTAGTCGAGACGCTTCAACGAAAAGAGAGAGAAAGAGAAAGAGAGATAGATGAGAAGGTTGGGAACGGTAATCTAGTTGCAAACATATCTCCAGGGTTAGAGCTTGGCCAGCCATGCAGAATAATGATATGTAATTCGCGATGCTCCTGTGGGAGTTTGTACGCGTGCGCAAACTCTCAAATACACACACAAACACACACATATATAAAGAAAGAGAAAGAGAAACACATATACATTTTATACTATACGTCGAAACGTATGTAAACTGTTTTTGATAACATTTCCGACAATTTCCAAAAGAATATTTCTATGCATAAGTGTACACATACACCTACCTATTTGTACGTATGTGTAAGTATGTAAATGTAAATATATTAACCGGAAGGATAATTCGTTGAAAGTATTACGAATACTATCCAAAAGTGATCTAATAAAAACAAGTGGTTTTTAAACACGACTAAGTGAATGTGTTAATTATTTAAAGAACGAAAACGAGGTTTGATCAAATTTTCAATTGAATCATTTTCCCAACGAGAATATAATCTCGCAATAGCAAGTACGGTGTTGTACGTTTGAGAAATTAAAAATACAATTAAATATAAAAGAAAAAAAGAAAAAGAGACAATTCATGTAGATATTGGGGTAAACGTAAAGCCATGAAACGTTATTAACGTGTTACGCGTTAACGAGCGACGCTGAGGCCACTACTGGCGTTTAGGATTGAAATTGCCGGCACAGAGGGAAAAAAGAAAAAAAAAAAGTATTACAAAAAGAAGAGGAAAAAAAAAAATAAAATAAAATTGGGGAGAAAAGAGAGTGAAAAAAATATAAAAAAAATAAAAAAAAGTAAAATAAGCGTAGAGAGAAAAAGAGAGAGAGGGAGAGATGAGAGAGAAGAGAGTGGCCGAACAGGTAACTTCTATGTATTCAAGCGTGTGTGTATGTATATATATATCTACTACGTGAATGCGTTATATACATACGTAAATACATAGCTACGGGTATAATACGTACGTATGCGCGTTTATACACACATACATGCACACACACACATATGAGAGTTCGAGAAACGTTCCATTCGGAGGATCAGTGCGTAACCAAAAGCGGATATCCACCGGCGCCGAAATAACTGTTAACGTTGCGAATCGCATCGCCGGTATGCATCCCACCGTGCACGAATCGGAAAATTTCGTCCGTGGTTTCCAACAACCTCCTCCTCCTACCTCCCTACCACCCACCCCTGTCCCTGCCCGTTCTTCACCCCACGGCTATCACCCTACTTGCTAGGTCCCTTCCCATTTTCACCGTCGAACTCTCCATTCTACTCCACTCCCCCTCAACCTCCTCTCGATCATCCCACATTTTCTATCTCACTCCGATCGAAATTGCAATTTAGTACTCCGAACATGTCACCGAGCTAACCCCTACCCCCACTTTCTCAAACTACTCCCCCCCTTCTTCGTGACCTTTCAATATTTTTGTATTTTTAATTTCATTTTTATCTTACTTTTTGTTTTACATGCATTATTAAATTTCTTCTTTTTTCTTTTTTTTAGCATTGCTCGAATTGTCTGGGAATCCTGTGTGACCTCCTATCTCGTCTACAATTTTTTTCTTTATATATATTTTTATCCCAACCTCTTTTATTGGTTTTCTCTTAATTTGTATTCTTCTCTTAATTGTTATTTTCTCGTGTCGTTTGAAAAGCATTTTACGACCTTTCACTTTTATTTTTAAATAGCTTCAAATCGGTTCTTATTTTTCTTCGGTCTGATATTTTTTTAGAATCTTTTCCTTTTTTTTTCGTTATTATTTTCTTTCTATTTCCTCCTCCATTACCTCGTGGGTCGATCTAAAATTCTCGACCTATAACCTTTTTTATTTTCTATATTATTTTAATTTACATTTATAGAGATTTAACTAGTTTCTTTCGATATTTTTTATTTCATCTTCTTCCTCTCTTCTTCTTTTTAATTGAACATCATTTAAATTATTTCATTGTCGTGTTATCTTTTTTTTGTATATTTTCTTTTTTTCTTTTCGTTTTCGTGATTCTGTCTCGTGTCGTTTTAGAATTCAACGTAAACGAATGGGGTAGGTGTACGCTTTCGGTAAAATTTTTGTGGTCTTCTCTCATGAACATTGGAGCTTCGCACGAATACGTACGCTGATTGCTCTTAATTTCCTTCATTCGCGGCCCGTTTGAATTCTCTTCTCTTCTCTTCTCTCTCTCTCTCTCTCTCTCTATTCCCCTTCCCCCTTCCGCCCCTTACGCTCAATGTACTCTTCTCTCAGATTTTAACTTTAGATTTACAGTGTACCCAATTTATTTCTAGTTTTAGTTTCAAATTTGTATGTTACACGCATAATACCTAACGTCAGATAATTTTAATTAGTATGAAAACGATATATGTATTATACAATATACACACTATCGAGCTAAACTTTTAGCAGATTATAAATAATTACATGGGGCTTATAAACCGATCAATTTTTTTTTTAAATACTTCGTATAATGGCAATGTATGAAAATATTTAACAAATGTAAATATATACGTGATTCAAGAGATTTCACAATTTTTTTATATTACCTTTGTGCGTATGAAGAGTCGGATTTTTATGTATCTTCACTTTGCCAATTTCAGAAAGATGTCATTTCTTATGGGTACTACAGTTCTTTTAATAAAATATTTCTACATGTTAATCTTTACTGTCATTATTTTGATATCTTCCCTCAAGCAATTTTTACCATAAGAAATATTCTTCAACGTATGTTAAAATCTTTATTTTGTATCATGTCTTGATCTCTTATAATTGTATTTTCTTTTTAGTACTAATGAGTTTATCCAGTAAAATAAAATAAAATAAAAAATAACTCATTTACAATGAATTCACCCAGTTTAGGATGTCAATGTTCCGTACGAATCATCCTTCCTAAAGGGAAATAATAAATATCTTTCGTATAATTTCAACTAAAAAGGTATGGAAAAATATTCAATTAGAAATATTCGATGCTAAAAGGTATCATTATTTCGAAGAATTTATTGAAAGATGTTTTCCAAAGTACAAAGAATAATAAAAATAAAAAATAAAATAGAATACAAAATAAGATCTTGAACATCGTCGTTGAGGATTTAAGGATTGTTCAAAGAATATTGGAATACGTTCTTACGTTTAAATAAGAGTAACGAACGATGATGATGAAGTTTTGAGGAAAACAAAAGAGGGTGGGTGGTACTCCATTTTAATAATTATATCTTTCAAGCCTCGGAACAATTTGAAACGAATCGTTTTCTCTTGTCGACGGACAACACGTTCGAGGAGTGAAACAGGAAAGGAACGGAAAGGAAAGGATAGGGAAGAAGAGAAGAAAAGAGAGGTGAGTCGAGTCGAGTCGAGTTGAGTTGAGTTGAGTTGAGTTAGCCGTCGAGGTCGTCGAAAATCGAACGGCAGGCACGAACTCGACGAGATATACGAGCGATAATTAAGGCGGTGTTACTGCCGAGTTGGACTTTCGGAAGCTGGCGTGAAGCCAAAGAAAAAAGAAAATGAAGTAGAAGAATAAGAAGAAGAAGAAGAAGAAGAAGAAGAAGGTTGAGAACGAACAGCACGATTCTGGACGTGACCAGAAAAAGAGAAAGAGAGAAAGAGGGAAGAAGAAAGTAAACGTGCGCGAACAAAGTCGGCTGTCCTCGTGAATCACACCAACTCGAAAAAGGACCCTTCGATTTCTATACTTTATCCTGAAATATACCCCCGAACCCTGAACGAGAACTAATCTTATGATTCCTTAAAACAACGTCTTTCCTAATTACTTAAACGTTTTACTTTACCTTAAAATATCGAAACTCTCTACGTCGAAGAAATTTGAATTATCGGGGGACTTTTATTTTGTTGATATAATAAATTATCATTTATGAGGTATTTTAATTCGAACATCTTATTATCTATATTATGGATTTATTTATTTTATTTTTGAAAATTGTTCCAATTTACGTATCACGTTATAAATATTTTCTATTAAAATGTCATGGTGTAAGAACCAATTACTTTTATTTAAAAAAAAATAATAATATATGTATATATAAATCTTTCTTAATATAATCTAATTATCTTGAAATATTAAGAAGATAAAAATATATATACACAATTAGTAAAAAAAATGTTTTTAATATTTTCTATTTTACATTAATTCTATATTTAAAAAACAGAAATCCGAATCAAAACTTGTATAATAAATATGAAGATATATTTCATATATAAATAAATAAACAAATAAATAAATGTGAAATGCATAGAACGAATATTTTTGTTTACATTCGTAAATCAATTAGAAACGTTTATACACGTAAATATAACTAGCAGTATTTTTCGTTCCCCTCCCTCCACCCTTCCTAGTACGATTAGGTTTAGGTCAATCTAAACGTAGGTAAGTTAACGTTACGAAAGTCGTTCTACAGCTAACTCTCAATGGGATTAACGAGCACGGAACCCCGTGGCGGGTTTCCAAACAAACTCTCTCCTACAACCATCGCGTACATTTCCGGAACGGGGAACCACCGAACATTGGCTACCGATGCTGCTACGTAAATTGAAATTCACCGAGAACAGATGGAAATTTTCGAGTGAAAATCCGCCCTCTCTCGTTCCAACAATTCCAACATTTTCTTCTCATCTTTTGATATATACACATTCGTACATGTTACATATTTATTACACTCGTTATAATCCCTATTTAAACCTATTATGTACCTGTTGTTATTACTCTCAACACCTTTTTACAAATAAACACTTGTATTAAGCTAAATAAATAAAAAAATCAAATCAAATATAGATATATCAAATTAGTGGAAAAATAATGTCGGTGGAAAATAAATGTTCGACATTTATTTTCCACCAACTTAATAAAAAAAAAATAAAAATAGTAGAATAAACTCCTAGTGAATTTAGATGTCAGATAAATTCTTCCTACACGTAGGATAGGATATATAAAAAAAAAATAGAGTACCGGGCAAGTGAAGAATAGAATCATAAATCAAGGAAGAAAAAGAGAGAGATCCTTGGATCCTTTTGAAAATAGGGACAGGGACGTTCGTGGACGCATCCTTAAGCACAACTCTTTCTTCTTTACTTTCCTCTCAACCACTATCGAGTTTTATCCGTGCTGAAATTTAAATCTGAATCGTATGTACGTGCGCATTTACTACGTACTATAAAACGAACGAATACACAGATAAAAGACGTGCACGTATATGCAGAGTATGTGAAGTATATATGTAAAAAAAAAAAAAGAAAAGAAAAGAACGAGTCTCGAACTTTTCGATCGGTTCGTCGTTTCTCGTCTTCGTCTTCTTCGTAATCCTCGTCGTTGTCGTCGTCGTCGTCGTCGTCGTCGTCGTCGTTGTCGTCAACGTCGCGTAGGAGGTGGTGGTCCAGCAAAAGTGGGCGAGGATTGTCGGTCGGGCTATCGGAAATATTTTCCAGCGTCGAGAATTTATCGGGCGTCCGCACGAAAATATTTGAAAATTCCTTCGACGATGCGGGAAGGATAGTACGAAAAGAGAAGAGAGAAAGAGAAAAAGAGAAGGAGAGAGAGAAAGAGGATTCGACGAACAATGGAGGCGTACGGTGTAGGGATGATGGCTAGAAAATTCTTCACACCTCGATTAATGCCATCGTAACGAGAGAAAAAGGGAAGGAAAATTGAGAGAGAAAGAAAAAGAATGGAATAAGAGAGAGAGAGAGAGAGTGAGTGAGAAGGAGAAGAGGAGCTTTGATTTTTATTTTCTAAAACATTCGACCTATATAAAGTTGATAATAATTAAGTTTTCTTCTTTTTTTATCCCTCGTTTTTCCCTCGTATATTATTCTTTGGTTATTTTATTTAAAATTGGCTATTAAAATTTGAGAGAGAGAGAGAGAGAGAGAAAGAAAAGAAAAACTTTTACAATACGGCAAGAAAGAGAAATTTTGTAATAAATTATTACTATTTTTACATGGAAAATTAATCTACATAGAAGTTAAATAATTATTTTACGTTAGTTTCCTTTTTTTCATCCCACTTTACGTTTTACACATCGGTTTATTTAAAAATGATTTTATTAAAAATATAAGTAAGACAATAATCGATTAAATGGGTTTTTCTCATCTCTTGCATCCTTCATATTTTATCTTTAAAAAAATAATAATAATAATAATAATAATTGCAAAGTTCATGAAGTAAAAAACGATAGTTTAATTTTTTTATTTTTTTTTTTTCTTCCCGATAAAAGTTTGAAATGAAATCCTAGAGGAACTCGAAAAAGATCAGCAGCAATCTTCGTCGAAATGAAGAGAAACGATTGCGACTCGATGATCGTGCAAAGTGCCATCTCCTCGCGTAATATAGGGTAGTGGAAGAGATTACGACCCTTCAACCCTCGATGGTGCTTCTATCTTCCCTTTCTCGGAAACAGAGAGGAAGAGAGAAATAGAAGAGAAGTGGAAGAGAGGAGATGGTGATGCTGTTGATGGTGGTGGTGGTAGTGGTAAAAGAGGAGGAGGAGGTGGAAGTGGTGGAGGAGGAAGAGGAGGAGGAGGAGGACACACGACGTTCCCTTATTGCGAAGGCCACGAGTTTATTGCGATCACGAGCGTGTGCCTCGTTCGAAGGCCGAGCCGATTTATGGGAATTCGCAAGAACGCATACCATGGACCATGTTTGCCCCTTAATGACCAAACCCGGGTGAGAAAGAAAGTGCCAACCGATAGAAAACCTTATCGTTACTTTATATCTTATTCAATTTTGTGTCTTTATTCGTGTTCGACTAAAAAACTTCATTTACGTATAGGATATTTTATAATATAAAAATATATTTATGATAATATTCTAAATATATTATAATATAAATATAATTATAAATATATTTATATTATAATATCAAAAATAATATACTATTGAATCTATTTTTTTGTTTGTTGACATAACGTTAATTATATACTTATTTGTATGTGTGTGTGTCTGCGTAAAATATAAATTTATATATTAAAAAATGATTCGCGTCTCCCTATTTGTTCAATTAAAATTAATTCGTCAATGCACGTTTTAGAAATTAAAATAAAAAAAATATGTTTATCTTTAGAAAGATAAAACAGGAATAAATTGTATATCAGAATTGAAAATAAATTATTTTTTTTTTTGGTTAACCGAAAAGTAATGGTCGTTTCTACGTAATGCAATATTTATCATTTATCAAAGTCACGATGAGAAAGAAGAAAATACGACATTACTTTCAATTTAATATATATATATATAAAATATATTAATTTCTTTGGAATGGGATTGGGGAAAGAAGTAAAGGTATCGATGAATTAGGTTATTACATTTGTAATTTGTAGGAAGAGAATCGATAATTCCGCGGCGTGCGTAATACCGCGCGACGGCCACCACGAAGTGCAGCCACGACGGCGAGTCCACGGATCTGCTGCACTCCCCCTGCATTTCGAATCGCACTTGTTGCTCCTCTTCCTACTCTAAGCGAAACTACAATTCGCGAAGTCTCGGTAAAACGATATTCGAGAATCTCTTCTATTCGATAACTCATCGAATTTAACAATAATTTTTTTAAATACTTATTATTATATTTATTTCTTTGTTATTGTTTTTATTTTAACGAATAAATCAAGTTAATGTAAGAAGAAAATCATTTCTTTTACAAAATTATTATATATAAAATATTATACTTATTTCTTTGTTATTGGTCGTGAGTTGTTTTTTATTTTTAAAGAATGAATTCAAGCACGGAAGTGTTAAACAATTTTACTTAATTGTATTTTATATATTTTTTTCCTCTTATCAAACACACACACACACACACACACAATATTAACATCGAACGATTAAACGTATAAACGTGACGTTTAATACTCTTATCGTGTTATGATGATTTTGATAAGCGAGGAAATCCAACGTCAAACTTTGTATCTCACCGATTTGTTTTATTCGCTATCTCATTTTAATTATTATTATTGATTCAAACGAACGTTAATTATATATGCATAGAAATAATCAAATGTTACAACGTCAACTAAAATAAAATAAATTAAAAATCATCTCCATTTAATTGGGAAAGTTTATTTTTTAAATAAATATTTTTCCAGTACAAATACCGAATGCGATAAAAAATATGAAAAAAGAAGGATAAATTTGTTTATTGTAAAGAATTTAGGATAAAAGTAATAAGAAAGTACTATAATTCGATGAAACGTCGAAAGACGTCCATTTCACGTAGTTGTATTTCACTCTAATTTCAATCTTGCCAGTATCGCGGCACGTATGTACGTGCTTTTCTCAAATACCTTATGGGGAGGAGTGAGAAGAGAAGACAAAGAGAGAGAGAGAGAGAGAGAGAGTAAAAGAGAGAAGCTGGGGGCTAGAAGGGTAAAGTAGATTAATTTAGGGGTTGGTCTCGGCAATGGGAAACGTGGTTCATTCTTCCTCTCTTTTACACCCTCTCAAAGCAATCGACTCTTATCGCCATGTCCTCAGCAGAATTCTTTTCTACCCCAAACAGAAAAGAGGGGGAAAAACCAAAAAAAAAAGTGAAACGAATTACTATCATTCGCGGTTTTTTTTTATACCTCCTTCTCTCATACACACGCACACATACAACACTATTTCTATCTCCTTTTTTTTCTTTATCTTTCTCGTTCACTTTCTCTTTGTCTCGATTTTAATCTCGTCGAGGAACACGCGCGAAATGACGATCTCTCTCTCTCTCTCTCTCTTTTTCTCTATCTTTCTCTCCCAGTCTTTTTTCCACCAGCTTTTATATAGTAGAAATAAATAAAGTAAAATGAAAGTAAATGAAGGTACGAGGAAAAATTCGACTCGAGGACGCGAGGATTATTTGATATAGGAATAGAACCGAGTACACACAGAGAAATAAAAGAAAAAGAGAAAGACAGTCTCGCAAAAATCGTATTTGCGTTTCATTGAGACAAAGAATGAAAGAGAGAGAGAGAGAAAGAGCAAGACAAACGATGGAAAGAGAGAAAGCAACAACGAAAAAATGAGAGAAAATGAGAGAACTCGTGAGATAAAGAGAGAGAAAAAATAAGAGTGCGAGGAGGGGAATAAAGAGAGACAGAAAGAAAGAGAGAAAGTGAGGAAGTGGGAGAGAGAGAAAGAGGGTAAAAAAGAAAAAGATTTACGGAGAATCGATAGAGCGAGGATGTAGTTCACGTTTTCGTTCGTCGATTCATCTCCCAGAGTACCCTTTTTCTTTCACCCTCGACTTCGTAGCAGCTCTCTTCTTCTCCTCGATTTCCACTATTGGCAAAGCGATAACTCGGTGCTTCGACCATAAATCAAACTGCCACAGAGAGAAAGAGAAAGAGGAAAGGTTTGAGAAAAAGAGAGAAAGGGTGTTTCAACCGGGCACCTTCTTCTTTCACCAAGAAGAGGAACATTTTCCCTCCGGCAGAGCAGCAGCTCCTCCTTCGTCTACCGGCAAATGATCCGCGACGCTTTTTAACCCCCAACCCTCAACCCTCAACCCCAAACCTAAACCAAAAGGCTTCCCTTTCTCTTTTACGATTTAACCTACTCCTCTTTTCTTTTTTTTTCTTCATTTACAGGAAATCCAAAACGGTCTAAACAAGGGCTCCATGGGAATTCTAACACTCAGATTTTGTTTAAAACTTCACACATTTGTAGATGTTGTTAATAATACATTTAGAATGAACTATCTTATTGTTTTATCTTTTATTTTATGTAATTAGATTATATTAAATTAAAATTTAAAATTATTTGGCTAATTTTTAGAAATCAATATTAGAAGAACCGTATATTCTATATATCTAAATAATTATTATAGCAATTATTTTTCTACAAAACCAACGTTTACAAAAGAACAAATAACTATAAATTCGCGTTAATATTATCTCCGTACTTATAATACTTTCAAGTAACATCGAACAGATTATTAACTTTTTAACTACCGGAACATTTAATCTCTAGTAAATAAATTTACGAATTTTACGGGAATAAACTCTATATGTATACACTTTTCATGATTTTATTTACAATAAAAATAAACGAAAAAAGGAGTTAACTGTAATATCTAAACTTTGAGAGTTGGTATATATATATATCGATGGGAGAACCGATAAACGGCAACTCGAAGTACCAAATCGTTTATCCGCACGATTAAACGTGTATTGGCTGGTTCTCTATTTCTCTCTCTCTCTCTCTCTCTTTCTGTCTGTCTGTCTGTCTGTCTGTTGGTCTTTATATCTAGCACAACGTTCGCATGTTCGAAATCATAACGGTGTCAAGCGATCGGATTAACTCTAATCAGCCGAGTGTAATTAATACCGGTATGCGAGTTGAGTCAAAGTACCGTTCGGTAGGCAGCAGTTACCGAACTACTATTACTCTTCTTATTTACCCTACAGTCTCTCTCTCTCTCTCTCTATTTCTCTTTTCCTCTCTCTGCTGTATGACGATTCTAAAAAGTCTCCTTAAATATGCACTTCGAACTTTTTTCAACGAACATTAATTTTTCTACACAAACTCTTAACACGTATTCGTCATTTCGCAAACAATCGCCAATAGCCAAATGACAAAATTTCGTCCGTTTGTATATTACAGAAAATAATTTATCCTTGTTTTATGAATTATAAATAAATTCAATTGTAATTTTTATACCAAACAGAGATAATTCCAATAAAGAACTGATTTATTTTTTGGTGGTGCAAAAAATTACCGGACGAATATGTGTTAAACGTAAATTCTCTCTATTCTTTATCCAATCTCAAAAAAACATGAAATACATCCAAAACACCATACACAATGTTTTATTTTATCCATAAATCTATAAAACCGTAGATTATAAACGTAACAAATAGATTATAACAAGTTTTTTCAACACCACCATAATCAATATTTCATAATTATCTATCATAATTACACCAAAAACAAACAAAAATACCAACAATATATATATTAATTGAAAATAAATATATAATATAACACAAATAAATAAATAAAACTGTGTCTGAAATTAATCAAATCCCGAAGATGAGCACCACTGACCTCTCTCTCCCTTTCCGCCACCATCTTAAAGTGGGAATGAGAGAAAGAAAACGTAAAATGATGAAAGCAAAGGTAAGAAGAAGAGTTTAGCTTGGGATGCACCAGGCCAGGAAATGCACTTGACGCGCTGCGTCGTCGACGAGGATGAGTCATCGGAGATACGGGAAACCGGTTCGCCACGGCTGCAAGATTCTCCCTCCCCCCTTACTCTTTTCTCTCTCTCTCTCTCTCTCTTTTTCTTCCACAGACAAGTACATCCATCCATCTATCCTCTTTCTCTTACCTTTGTAACTTACAATCTTTCTCTCTCACGCTTCGGGTTTACCACTTTTTCTTTCCTTTTCTTCTTTTTCTATCCCTCCCCCCCACCCCCGTCACCTTCACCACTCTTCTTCCATCTTATTCCCCCCTCTCCCCCTCCGAACAGTCAGCACTTCTCTTTTACCTGCTTTTGCCCCTTTCGGTTCTTCCTCTACCCCCCGCTGTCACCAGCCACGGACACCAACCCTCCTAAGTTTCTTTTCAACCCTATTCCCTTGCCCTTCCCCTCTCTCCCTTAGCACCTTTTTTTCTCTATTTTTATTTTTCTTATTCTTCCATCCTCCTTTTTTACTCGAGAGAAGAAAACCAAAGGCAGATTTCTCTTTTCTCTGTCTGTCTCTCTCTTGGCGTCGTCGATGATCGTCGTCACTTTGTCGCGCCGTGTACGATTCGTGCTGAGTTATATACCGGGTGTCACAATGGATAAGAAAAGAAGAAAAGTTTAATCCTATTTGTAAGATCTTTGTAAAATACTATTATTATTAATCGGGGAGAGGGAAGGGGGCTAAGATACTCGATCGATCGATCGATCATATTTTTTTCGTAAGTGGATAAAATGTTATACCGATGGAAATTAATTTACCGATCGGTTTATTCGAGCTTTTAATATTTCTTCTATTAAAAATCTTAAACGAATATATCGGGTGTCCATTGAAGAACATTCTTTGACGATTTTTCGTTTATTCTTAATTTTCAATGATTTTAGGAATATAATAATAATATTAATATATCTAGTCAGTGAAAATAACAATTTTTGTTTAGTGTATTAAAAGAAATAAAATATATATATACTGTTAATAATTGTTAATAATTTTCAACCAACTGTTAATAATTTCTTCAATTTTTTCCTTTTCATTGTGACGATTTCTTTCGATCGTATAATTTAATAATTCAAGAACATTAAACGAAAATAAAAGCGTATGTGTGTGGGTACGAATTTTCAATAAATCGCTGACTCGCTTTCTACTTCCTACTAACAGAGAAAACTGAAATCATCTGAGCGAAATGTCGTCAACGATTCGAAGTTACTGGAATTGTTACGAATCATCCCTGTAAATATATAATATATGTAGAAAGAATAAGAGCCAACCATTATCTCGCCAACAATTTTGCTTGTCCGATGAAAAAAATAAGAAAAGTCGAATACGTTGAGAGAAAAGAAAAAAGATATCAGTGTTACAAATATATTGTTAAATAACAAAAAAAAGAAACATCTCGGTAATAAGGTAAAAATCCCAGGATAGCAATGATAAATTGTTAGAATGAAGAAATTTGCCCAGGTGAATTTGTCGCACGAAGAGAGATTTGCATTAGATGGAAGAAACTAACTTATGGCGACAGAATGCCGACCCCGTCCATTTGTATCGCATTGTTTCACGCTCCTATGAAAGTCTCCAGATAGGCGTACACTGCTACACAACTTATACGTGTATTTCTTGTGCATGAAACTTGCAATAACCACGTTCAAAAAGTTGATTAGATGTTACACATGACGTAAAACGAATATTGTTCGATCAAATAAAATAAAGAGAAGAAGAAAAAGAAGAGGAAGAAGAAGAGGAAGAAGAAGAAGAAGAAGGGGGAGAGGAGGGAGGAAGGATTGTTTAGAAAATAAAAAAAATATCTTTCCAATGAATCCTTCCATTTTATCTAATAGGAAACACTGACTATGGTATCATTATCATTGACTCTCTTAAACATGCACAAACGCATCATCCACATACGAAGAAACGTGTTTTGCTTAAGCATTCGTGTCATCAACGTTATATTACATGTATGTATAATTTACGTCAGTTGCATACAATATGTCTATCGAGTGGACGTATTATATTATATGTGTATGATATACGTAAGGTGAGTCACGTAACTAACTAGTTACAAGTCGATATAACGATAATCGATCGATAATGAACTTATGACGAATGAATAAAATTCCTTTACCAACTTTTCTTTCGAAATCAATCAAATAATGCTAATAAGAAAACAAATAATAATAACAATAATAATATTATTATTATTGTTATTATGATTGCGTTCACGTAACTTGTTATTGGTCTCTTCGACCAGCATAATAATCATCGTTAATTCATATTATGTTGTCAAGTATGAAATGGAGCAAAAAATGCATATAATTGAATTGAAATTTGCTCCATTTCATACTTGACAATCTAATATAATACATATGCAAAGATGAAAAACCATAATATATTATTATTATTATTATTATTATATTTATTTTGGAATAAAAAAAAATATATATATTTAAAAAAAACATACCTCGATGAAAAAAATTAATCCGTAGGATAATGAAAACAAAACGAAAGATTAACTCAAACGTAAAATAGATAATTAGACAGATGAGTTGGTTCGTAGATACTTGTAGGTTAAGTTTTCCGAATGTCACTCCCATAAGATGTAAGAGAACAGCTGTGAGCAACAACTAAGAATAACAAAGAAGACGCCGAATAACTTTTCACTTTTTATGGCCTCTTTTTCTATGCCGTACCGTGCAGTTTAAATGGCATTTCAAACAAATACGAAAAAGGTTATTGAAGAATAAAAGAACCATGGTAGGAAGACCTGACTCTCTCTCTCTCTCTCTTCCCAACACAAATTTCCCTATTCTAACATGAATTTTTAAATCTACCAATGATGTTCTTCTTCCCCATGGTTAGGAATTTTTTTTATGTAATTGTAAATATTCCTAGCAGATATATATATATGTATAAATAATAAAAGGATTCTATTAGGACCTTGAATAAGTTTCTTAAAAAATGACATTAACAGTACTCCGTCCATGAAATTCTCGAATAGTCAATGCATTGGCAAAGAAGTACTGTATGCAACCTTAAATTTCAGTCTATGGTATTTCACTATAATGCCAACCACGTGTTTGTTTATTTTGCTTCTGAAAATGTCTATTTTTGTGCCAAATAAAGTGTATTTGCGGGGGAATTTCATTGCACCACTTTATTCTAAAGAAATCTGCAGCTGAAGCACAGAGAATTCTCGTTGAGATTTACGGCGACAATGACTTTGTCGGATACGACATGCAAAGATTGCTTTCGACGATTTTAAAATAATGATTTTGAACTTTAGGATAAAGAACTTTCTGGCGCACCGACAAAGTTTCAAGACGAACAATTAGAAACCTTAACCTTGAACCATACCTTTCCTTAAATTTACAACCTTATATTTTAAATAAAGCTTTTATTTTGTGGAAAAAAACCGTAAGAACTTATTCAAGGTCCTAATAATATTTAATAAAAAAAAGGGGGCAAGGCAATAATAAAAGGGAAGAAAGGAGGAGAAAGGAGAAGTGGTAGAAACGATTTGTCGAGGGAGCAAACAATAGAAGGTCAATAGATTTTCAGGATGTTCTAGCATGATCGAAATCGTGTAGACCAATGGCGGCGGTGGCGCTACCAGTTACGACGACGTTTATGCAACCAGGTGTATGTGCACGAAGAACCTGCATCAAGAGAAAGGGAGAAAGGATCGGTGCACTTGGAGTCACTTGACGTCACTGCTCTGCTTTTAAGATATCTCTTTTCCCTCTCTCTTCCCCTTCCCCTTCCTCTCCTCCTCCACCTCCTCCAAAAAGAGCACACCGACGAGTGAATATAATTTGGTATTTTTGTTAAATAAATCCAAAAAAAATTAATGAATATTAATTCTACCCTTTGGATTGGATATTTTTAACTTTGTTAGTAAGAAAAATGATTAATATGTAAATCTATATATACGTGGGTGTGTGTGTATGTGTTGCAAGGTGTGTGTAGGTGTGTCAAGAAATTTGTATAAATTTTTTGTCCAAATTGCAAATAGGTCTCGCATTATACGTTTCATTTTAACTCGTAGAATTATTCAACCTTCGAATTGTGTTGTCAGAAATATTAATATTAATTTATTTTTTAATGATATTGAGGATTAAAAGTATTTGTAATAAAAAATGTTTTAAAATCTTGCTACAAAGTCGCTGTAATTTATAATTAAAATGTAAAACCATTTACTGCAAGGTATTTTAAGAAACTTTCAAAAACATTCTCCGAAGAACAACTTCTTAGAAAAACTTGAAACAAATTCGTTTTAATTTACTTCGCTTCATCGTAAAGTAATAGTTATCATTTTCGTAGCAGGATAATTAATAAATGAAAGAAAAAAAAATACACGTTTATTTTACACGACGAAAATCACATAAACTTGATTTTATTTTTAATTCTATATCCTATTTTTTTGTTCTTTCCTCTAAAACTCGCAGCAGACTAATCCTATCGATTTCTTCTCTTGAAAAAAATGCAATAAATAAAAAAGGAAAATAAAAAAGGTGATGGATAGAGTTAATGGCGAGCTATAACGATCTCAGGTAAAGAGACAGACAGCGTGAAATATTAACCACTCTTGTTTGCATCGTTGCAAACCGCAATGCAATGCACGCAGAGACAAAACACTGGACTATTTCTGGATGCAGTTGGTTGGTCTCTCCTCAACGGGGCGACGTTCCCTTTTTCCAAACCTTGCATGATGCATCTCTCCCTCTCTCTCTCTCTCTCTCTCTCTACTCTCTTCGTTCTGATTTTCATTCAAAATACAAAGAAACATCGAAGGACGAATTTTTCTAAATTCTTCAAAAGTTTTTTATACTATTCTAAACCGTCGTTGGAGTTATTCTATTTTATATTATAATAAAGACAAGTTTTTATCAAAAAGGAATTCTAGATAAAAAAAAAAGGAACCGTTTCCTTCAGAATCTACTATCTAAAAAACTTCTTTTTAAAATTCCTATTGTATTGGTAAAAAAAAAAAAAGAAAAGAAAAGGAAAACGTATTATTTTTGTGAATGGTGAATAGAACAAAATTTTAATGTCACGTTGAGATATAAAACCGAGAATTTACAATGTAAAAGCTTTCCTTATCTCGAACTGTATCAATGGGATTTAAAAAACATCTATCTCATCTTTTTCTTACTTTTTCTTTGTTCCTTATTTAAAAAGAATGCACATCTAGCAAGTGTAACAGGTAGTATTGCTGCTTTAACGGTTAGAAAAATTTGAATTGGACGAATGTATCGTAAAAATTGAGATTTTTTGTTAAATTTAACTAACGATGATATGGTCAAACCGATTGGTCGAAGCTGGTCAGAAAGTGGTTCGGTGGTATGTGCTATATATGATCAACCGTTACAAGGTTTCGAAAGGAATAAAAATAAAAGCAAAAAAGAGAAAAAAAAACAAGTTACATCGAACCGTCGACGTCGTTACGACGTTTCTATTTCAAATATAACTTCATTAATTAAATATCGAGATAAGAGAGTGGACTAGAGGAGCTAAAAAAAAAGTAGGTATTCTGAATCAGTAACCAGTTTGAAAAACTAGAAACATATGAATTAATTCGTTACGCAATAGAATTTAATATTCATAATAATTTCTTCCTTCGTATTTTATCTTTTATTATCCAAATTATTTCTTTTAACTCGTAACTTCTAAACCATTTAAAAAAAAAACGATCTAAATAAAAAATTTATATGCAATAAACATTTTTACTAAATAGGAAACATCAAAAAATTGGATCACCGAGTTATAAAAAAAGAATAAGGGTATCTAAAAAAATCTGTGTTGTTGATTTTCGTCTTATCCATCAAATCCGTGAATGAGTTTGTGTGTAATATAAAATACATATACGTGAATATATAGCGATCTATTTGGTAGAGTGTGTTGCGTGTAACGTCTACGATAAATCAGTTCCCGAAATGAGTCGTAAAAGTGAGACTAGCTCGGTTTATAGGATCGAACTCACTAACACACAGTTACATATACCTCGAACCAACCTTCAGAGAGAGAGAGAGCAACCCTTCGGCCGACGAGTTTACAAATACGCCGGATCAATTCCAGCTTTATTGCTTGGAAGCAACGATTGGTCAAACCCCGGCCGTATCCTACGAGTATATGCGCGACATATACCCCCACCCCCCCTTAACTCGACCCCACTCCTACATGCTACAATACATATATATATATATATCTTCCATATAAGTTACTTCGAATAAGACCTACAGAGTTTTTCCATTATTTAACTGAATTATACAATTTAACGCATATATACATATATGTGTGCATTAAAATTCACGTATGTATGTATACGTTACCATTAAAGTATATTCTGTTGTTGTTGTTGTTTTCATATCCACTGTCAATCTTCTACCAACAACGAGAAGAGATTTATTTAAATATGATATTTAAAAAAAAGTATCAATTTTATTATACTATACACTCGATAAGTCCATGACCTGACACATATATGGCAATACTTATTTATTAAACTTCTTTGATTCTTTGATCTCAAAAAAATCGTCAACTAAGTGGACATCAGCCGATAAAAGTCGCTGCAAAACAGGGATCATTAAAGCCACTGTAAACTTGTAAACTAATTCTCAAAATGTTATGAAATTTTGACACGGATCTTTTGAAAGTTGATACTATTCAGAAATCATATGGGTCTGTCAAAAGTATTGCCATATATGTATCAGGCCTGGAACTTATTGAGTAACCTGTTACGTGTACGTGTTTCGTTTGTTATCCAAATGGTGATGCATATGTGCGCAACATGTGTACCACTGGTGAATGATATATATCTGCATACGCGTGTATATGTGAACATACTAGATGAAATATATATTTAACACGAATAATTATTGAAATATTATTTATTAGAGAATCGTATGTAAAAAGATAAATAAGATAGAAAAATGTATAATACGTAAAACAGGGATCACACGACCAAACATGTTTGGTCGGAAACTGAGAATGACGATTGAGAAAAGAACGGAGGAGAGGAAGGGGCAAGTGGTGGGGAGGTGATGAGTAAGAGGTTAAAGTAAATCAAAATAACAATCTCTCGGTCGTGGAGAATGTTTTGTTTATAGATAATACCCCACGTCAATCATAATCCGATATTTATATTCCAATGTTGTGTCGTTTTTATTCCATTAAGAATCTTATCGTCTAATTTTGTAAACACATTGAGGGATTTATGTTCGTTGAGAAAGCGTGGTATACTACGTTGCTATTTTTAAAGAAAAACGTATCTAATTTATTTCGCATATAGGGCGAAACGTGTTTTGTTTCATCTAAAATTATATAAATAACTGTACACATAAAAATGTATTTTAATATTGTAACCAGTTACATATTAAAGAATCTGAATTAAATAATAGAAATTCCATGCATTTAGAGAACGTGTATTAATTTTTAATTAAGAAATGATTTTATGGTGGTACGTGTATTTTATTTTTTTTTTGAAATTCTCATCTATGTGGTATTAAATTAAAAAAATGCTAGAAACCCTGATATATAATATTATATAAGAGGTATACATATAGGTATATGTTTTAATAATACTGTTTACACATATGCGTTGAAATGTGTGTTTGTATGTTTGTACGTAAACGATAGAAAGCTTAAACCCATACTAATACATGTATACATATATACACATATCTATATCTAATATCTATATATATATATTTACAAGTAGATATATGTAATATATCAATGCTCCGCGGGTTTATATGTTATAGGTTGGTAGTACGCGTATTATGTATATAACGTAGGTACATCGATTCGATATCACGGTGTAGACGCGAGCTATACATCGTGACAATAATTCAGTTTCCAGTCCCGGTCTCTCCCGCACTGACCGCAGCTCGCACCGCCGACAAAATACGACTGAACACACCATAGAGAGAGAGAGAGAGAGAGAGAGAGAGAGAGAAACCAACCCATAGAGTAACCTCCATCGAGCGGCCATTCCTCTGTGTCTCTTCGCGAACAGAATTGAAAATTTTCAACATACAGAAACGTATATGTATATATTTATATATATATATGGATATGTGTAGATAGATGCACTTATATCGTATTCCAACATTCTCTATTCCAGATACTATCAAAACGAAAATGATGTATCTTGCAGATGATCGAAATTCGATTCCATATCTCAATACTATAAAACTTTCATATTTTATTTTTTAATTCTTTTTTTTCATCTATCCCTACTCGAAACAACTTTTTATAACTTTTATACTTAAAAGTTATACTTAATATTTTATATTTTATATTATTTTACTAATATTAAATACTATAGTATTATGAGCAAGGTACTAGGAATAAAATCGTATATTATTAAACAAAATAATATAAAATACAACACACACACACGAAATATTTTATATTGAAAAATAATGAAGAAACTTATGGGACGACCTAATATATTCCTCAAGTTGGGTTAATTTGTATGTAATTCTAAAAATTTCAATACCTCATATTCCTTTTCTTCTTTCAATTAGATTCAAAATAATAATATTTTTAAAGATACAAATTAATTTTTACCGCATCTTCTATTTCAATCGATCGAATGAATTATTCATTGATTTAAAAAAAAAAAAGGAAGAAGAAGAAAATAAAACAACCCCTATTCGATTTTTATTTTTATCTTTTACGAATATAAATTGAACAGAAATAAAATGGTAAGTGGTCTAGTTGAAAAGAAAAATGTAACCGTGTAAATATATAAAAAAAAACAAAAAAAAACAAAAAAAAATAAAAACCCCTGTAATTTACGTTAGGTTACACACGGAGAAACGAGTAGAAACCGACAAAAGCTATGTAAATGTTTTAATACGATTTATTAACGCACTCGAGTAGAGATCGGCGATAATGTAAAGGGCGCTTCAACCGGATTCGCTTAATGCGTATGCATGTGGATTTCCGAAAGCTGTTTCGATCAATCGAATACTCGAGGATAGGGTCGAAAGCTTTCGAATTACGGGCGTTCCGAGAATGCGACGGATGTTCCGCGTTAGTTTCGGTCCTGATTTATTTTACATTAGATTTTATCTCGTTTCATTCTGTATATATATATATTTTTGATACACCTAAAAGAGAGACAAAAAAAAGAGAGAGAGAGAGAAAGAATAATAACCAACCAAAAAATAATAACCAAAACTCTCCCGACAATCGTCGTGTATTATTTCATCATCGACCATTTTCCACTCTATTTTTATTCCTTTACAAAAAAAAAAAAAAAAAAAGAAAAAAAAATAGAGAGAGAAAAAATAAAAAGAAAAAAAAAATATAAAAAAACGTCAGCAAAGTTTCATTCGCGAATGGTAAAGGCAGAGTTGAAAAATAACTGGAACGTAGTACGTTAATAATCAGTATATAAAAGCTCGAATGCGAGTACTTATACTTTACGTTACACGTGTGCTCGTTTGATACGCGAATAGAAATGAGAGAGATTAGTATCATAACATTTTTTTTTCTTCTCCGACCCTTTTAAATAAAAAGTCAAAGAAAGAGGAAAGAGGAAACATTAACCGTAGGGAGACGAAGTTACACACGTTAAGTTTTATGACACACGTAAGAGAGTAAGTATGTATACATGCATACGAATATATATACACGTGTATCATATATGTATAGTTGGAGACATAGAAATAATGGATCACGGGCCGATGATCACGAAAACTACTCGGTTACGCGCGTCAGAGAATCTCGAAGTACTGCGACCAATCGCATACGAGTATCTTACATATACTCGAGTATACCCTTTTAGCATAAGTGTAATAGTGGGGGAGGGGGGGAGGAGGAAAAGGGTGGCGGTGAACTTATATACTCTAACTTATATACACATACTTTCAATCGTCGTCCTACAAGAAGAAGAAGAAGAAGAAGAAGGTGGAAGAAATGGAAGTGGGGAAAGGAGGAGGAGGAAGAGGAGGAGGGTGAGGGTGTTACCCTCCATCGTCCCTCTTTCGTGCTTCGTCGTGCACGCGACGAGCCCGACAAAGCCGCACCTTATCGCGACTAATTTATATTTTAAAAGTAATTTCTGACGCGGGGCTAAAGGAGCCAGCCAGGAAGGCCACTCGAGATCTCGGCGAATAAATCTCAACGAATGAACGAAGGAACGAAAGAACGAAAGAACGTAGGTACGAAGAAACTAACACACGAGAGTTAAAAGGGATTTATGAAAATTCCTACGAAATTATTCTCAAGATGGAATCGTGTCGGTTTATTTTATCCTTTTGTTGCCATTTTCGTCGATTATATTTCTTATCAATATCGAATTTTACGAGTATATTTGTACGTCTTTTTCTGCTTTATATATATATATTCAATTAAAATTATTTTTCTATTTTATATTGAATTGGTGGTAAAAATGAGTGTAAGTTAATTTTCTATATTTGTTTGGTTTTCGTTGAAATATCGAAATGGCAACTAATCGAGTGTAAAGATAGATAGATAGATAGATAGACAGATAGATAGACAGATAGATGGAAAATAGTTAATCATACAGAAGCTGTAAACGTGTACTCGATTTCGAGAGTATAATGAGCGAGTGGTAGAACGTAGGAAACTAAGTTTACTTGTTTCCAAATTCACCGGACCAAAAGCTACCTTCACTTCGGACGACATCTCTCTAATGGAAGGTATTACTAATTAACCAAACGTTCTCGTACCTGATGCTACTACTATCGTATAATACATAAGTAGTACATACTTACATACATTCATTTCGTTATCGATCTATTCACTCATTGAAATATTTACTGAATATCAGAAATGATAGTTGAGAAAGTGTTACATGTTTCACTCATACATTTACACATACATACATACATGCATGCATACATACAAACATACATGCATACATAATAATATAATAATAAATAAATATATAATAGTGATAGATAAGTGTAACGCTTCACATGAAACCGGACACGTTACAATGTTCAACATGGAAAACCGTTTTTTCCCTTTTGAATTCATCTTTTTATTCATTTTGTTGTTGTTGTTATTATTGTCTTCCTCTTTTCTCTTACTATTTTATTCGCGATAATGATCGTCGATTAGGATCGACAGGACGAGCGAGAAAACACGGAAGTATTTTCCTTTCTTTAGCCCCACGTCAACGTCGAAACGTTCTGGCATGGATCAAACACTATACATATCGAACGTGTGTTACTATCCCTTTCAAGATCTAACCATTCGCCGCGTGAAAAATGACCCATTCAACAACGTTGATTGCTCCCTCACGAGTATATCCTATCCTTCTCTTTCTATTCTTTTTTTTTCTTTCTCCATACACGGTAAAAAAAAAAAGAAAAATAGAAAAAGAAAAAAAAGAGTAAAATAATCTAATTGCGATCTTTCCACTGGCCACGCTCAACCTTAATTCTCTTATTTTCTCCTATCTTTTGTAATATGTTATAATCATCGTCATCGAAATAAAAAGGAAAAAAAAATAAACAAAGAAACGTTTTGTTAAACAAGAATTAATAGTGTCACGAATATGAATCCTTTATATCATTTATTTGTAACGAATTTTTTGGAATTGTAATACATTTAACATGTTCAAGTTAAAAACGGTGTACTATCGGTAGTACACATGGCACGGAACGTATTAATCGAATTTGTAAAATGTACACGTTGTAAATCTAAATTTTTTGTTAGATATTTTTTACTTTTCTTTCTTTTTTTTAAATATATATTCGTACATCATTGAAAATTAATACTGCCAATCGTATAATTAAAACGTTCAACTTATCAAGCCGCAAATTTATAATATTTTATATTTTAGTCGATTATATACGCGAGTGATGAAATGAAAAAAGAAAAAAAAAAGTGTTCATAGTAGTGGATAATAATTCTTGTTAAAGTTAAATAATTGAATATATATATATTTTGTATTTTTGTTGAAAATAAAATTCGATGACGATATCTTACATCATCTCTTGATTATTTTTTGAATATACATACATACATACATACATGCATATGTGTATGGGTTATGTTATATTATATTATTAAACGTCGATAAACCATATATATAGTAGGGAATATCAGTAAATATTTGATGAATTTGTAGGTTCGTAAAAACACACGAAGTATTATATAATAAAATTGTTTGCTGTTATCGAGTTACCGTTTGAAAAAATCTATACTTCGATTAAATTGCTTTTTTTTAAAACCCATAACATCGAAGGCACGTATTATTTATATGGCTTGCGCGTTCCACAAAATTCACAAATTTATCGGATATAACGCAAAATGTTTAAATCCTTTTGGATGCTTGGCAATTTGTTAAACGATGCCTACATCACGAGTATATCCGATACATACACATATAAATATATAGGTTTTATATTTTTATTCTAACGTTTACGAAAATTACATAACACGAAAAAATTTGTAAAATAATCAAAACATTATTTAAACAATCTGTCTTACAAACGTACACCATCAAAATGACTACGAAACAATTATATAAAAAATTATTAAATATAGTTTTAACACGAGAGAAAATTATAGTAAAAGTATTTTTTTTTTAAATAATTCAAAATATTCTTATTATTTTTATGCTACTTACATAAACGATAAAATATTTTAAACGAATTATTATATATTTCGTAATAGAGAAAGAATAATAGTTAGAATCATATTAACGATCGAATAAGTCAAGAATATCGATTACGAATGATCGATCGATAGAAAATCATTTTTCCTACATAAGTGATCACTGCAATCAACTCGCAAGAATCATCATCATTATCGTCATCATCATCATCATCATCATCATCATCATCATCATCATCATCATCATCGTCATTACCATCATTTCTAACTTTTCAATTTTCTTCTTTTATTTTGTATTTCTTTCTTTTTTCCTAATATTTAACTCTTTTTCTTTTTGTTACTTTCTTTTCTTTTTTCCTTTAACTTTACTTTCATTTATCGACTAACATCGCATCGGGCCGATTTGCGTAATAACATACTAAGCAAAAGTCACGTAGCGAACGAGATTCGCAGAACTTTATTACGGAACGGCACGATTTTTTGTAACGCGACGATTAAACGCGAAGGATTTTGTTTTATATATGTGTACATATTTATGTAACAAGTGCGTATGTATTATACGTATGTATGTATGTAAAAATAATAATAATAATGATAATAATAATAATAATAATAATAATATTATTATCGAGCGAGCGAACTCGCAGTACGGTTCATACAATCGAACCTTTTGAATTATGAAAACGTTTTAAAATTCGCGAAATAGTTGAAGAGGTTATTGTTAATAATGGTAATGATAATAAAAAGAGAGAATAAAAAAAGGCCAAAAACTGTTTCGTTTGTTCGTAACTTCCGCATTTCTGTAATTATACATGAATATTTTTTATATTTCTATTACTTATTCCATCCCCGCCTCCCTCTTTTGTCTCTCTTTTACTCTTGTTAACCATTTTCATTCTTTTGCATGGTATTATCGAGTTATGCGTATGTACGCACATACCGTGAAATATTTAGAGAGAAAGAGAGAAAGAGAAGGGGGAGGGAAGTAGATCACAGAACAACACAACGTGCATCGAGATTGGAAAAGCGAATCGGCTTGCACGTATCCGCTTAAAGCGTGAGCGTCGAGCATGAAAAATGCAAATTCGTAACTCCCTGGGAAGATCGGATGGGAAAATGGAAGCATGGGGATCGAGAGAGAAAAAGAGAGAGAGAAAGAGAGAGAAAGAGAGGAAACGAAAAGAAGATACTAAAGAGGTAAAGTATGTGGATGGTAGAAAAAAATATTTAAAAAAGAAAAACCACAGAATATAACCACGTTACAAAGCTAAAGGTCGAATTGGAAATTGTAAGAGTCCAAGTTCGAGAACGCAATTATTATGCATACGTAACCTCTTCCACCTCCTCCTCCTCCTTCTCCTCCTTCTATTCCTCCTACTCCTCCTCCTTTTTCCTCTGTTATAGCACGCATCGTACGCACACACCGAGAATCGTTCTCGAGGGAAAAAGGAATTTTACTGGATGATCAGAAGAAAACTTAAGATAGTTGATTTGCGTAGGTGTGACTTACCTGAAACAGAAAAAAGAAATACACATAAGAGATTAATTAAATTCGATTATTAACGCGTATCGATACGAGGATGCAATTAGTCAAGAACAAGAATAGTAATTCTGTACACATTTTGTTAAAATAATGTTTATTAATTATCTCGAATAAACGGATTGAATCAATTCTTATTTTTATGGTGGTTCTCAAACTTCGAAGGGTCGTGGTTTAAATCTTCCAAATTATTTCTGGTGTTTCTCTGTAAGATGGAATCGTGGAACATAGAACCCTATCTCCCCATATTCCCCCCTTCCCTGGTCAAGTTACGTGACATTTGATATTAATACTGATAATATCGATATCGTATTCTTTTAAAGAAGAAGAAGAAGAAGAAACATCAGAACATTTCTGGATTTTTTTCTTTTTTTAATTTCCTCTTTCAAGTCCAATCAGGGTTATCCATATTCGAACGGACGCAAGTTTAATGAAAGAAGCCGTGAAAACAACAATCTGTAAAACTATCTCGGTAACGCATAGTATCCTCATGGTTTTTTGGTTTCATTATTTTTTCTCGTTAATATTCACGAGAAGTCTAATCGTGAGTATACATAAAACAAAAAAAAGTGAAATCAAAAAAGAAGAAGAAAAAAAAAATAGGAAGAAAAATAGTTTCTTTTTTTTTTTCTAATTAGAAAATTTGTTTAATCCCATAAATAAATTAAAATAAAATAATTATCGAAAATAATCAAGAACATTTTCTATTCGTGTACATCTATATACTACTATTACTATTAACTACTACTATTACTACTTTTAACGAAATTTCGTTCATCTTCAAAATTCCTTTTTATCTTTTTATTTTTATTTTTATTTTTTTTTCCTTTTTCTTCTCCAAAGCATTTCCGGAACCAAAAACAATTTAAACGAACAGTTTTAGTTCGGGGGAAAAAAAAAGCTCGAGTTAATTAGATATGGCTGTCTTTTTCATGGCACGACAAGGGTCGAGCTTTCCGAATCATTTCCCAGAGAGCTTACACGTTGCGAGCAACCATTTGCCTTTACATTTTTTTTATTATCTATTTTTTTTCTCTCTCTCTTTCTCTCTCTCTCTCTCTTTCTTTTCATCGCTCTTTATTTTTTTTTTTCTTTTTATTTATTTTTAACATCGACCCGGATCAAAGGCAAGGAACGATGAAATTTAATCTCGACGACTATCATCGCGTATACATGTAGAAATATAAATATTCATCAGTAAAAGAAGTTAGTATCGATTTCTGATAGAATATGTTTGATTTCTTTTTAATATATAAATAACTTCGAAAACATTGATAGAAGGGAAATATGCAATGCGTGTATGAAAAAAAAATAAAATAAAATAAAAATATAAAAACCAACCGTATACGTACTGGAAATAAAATCCCACATACGTTTGAATATAATTTCCCAAATATGTGCTTGCGTGTTAAACTGAATTCTCCATTACCTTTCGAATCCATATAAATATATTTAATTATTCAATTTATCATTTATTTATATTTATTCATATGTATATATTCGATGTACTAGCTCGATCACAGTTGAAATAATTACTTAAGTGTATTAACATTTTTCTCATATTAGGGTGGTATTATTTTATTTCCTATAGAGTAATAATACAATTCGATTTATTTTCATTTATTATCACACATTTCCAATTATGTTTGTAACTGACAAGTTTCTTTACATACATTTTCCTTATCTATCTTTATTCTTATCTGATATTTCTATTCCTCTCTCTCTCTCTCTCTCTCTCTCTCTCTTTCTCTTTGGAATATTAAATGCAAATCCTACGTGTAAATAGAATTGTGGCACGTGGGCGCGTGCCTACCTATTCAGGATTTTAATATTTAACTCTCAATGGTCGGTTTAGCCACAGCCACCATTATTCGTAGTTAATAATTCTCATTCCCTCTCTCTCTCTCTCTCTCTGTCTCTCTCTTCTTCGACAAAAACCAATATAACGTTACCATACTTACATAAGCTCTACTAAAAGCTCGACAACGAATTTGACGCGTAGAAAATGTTTTTCTACATCAACCTATGCGTGTTCGTTCGTTCGTTTTCGTTCGTATCGATCGATTGATAATAACTTTCATACAGAATACTTGAAAATTAATTATTGAAAATATATATCACAACGAATGGAAAATTATGATTCATGGTTGAAACAATTATTGACTCATCGACGAATAAATAAATAAAATAAATAAAATAAAAATTAAAATACTTCAACGAATGAAATCTATCCAAAAATCACAATTCGAACTTCCCTCGATGAATATTAAACGAAAAAATACATTTTAATTGAAAATACGCGCGTGTTATTTAAATTATTGTAAAAAATTAGTACACGACGGAGGGAACAAAACTCCACGTTTATTAAATATGTATAATTATTGCCTCTTATCTTTGGTCTATGAGAAAGATAAAAAGAAGAAAAAGAAAGGAAAGAACATTCGATGAGTGAAATAGATTCAACAGCAACAAAAAATACGTATTCTCGATAATGCAAATAATTATTCTCTTAATTAACGTCTAAAACAGAGATAAAAAATTAAAAAAGTCGATATATCAAAATATAGTTGAAAATAGTTCAGATAGATCGGATTCCGAGAAATCTAATTGACGATGTGTGCCTGCCTGCCTGCCTGCTTGCCTGCCTGCCTGTTCGCCGACCTTCGCTCGTCATTTGATCAGGTAGATTTTGAGGAGCTGAATCATGATTCCACGTTAAAGTCAAGAGGATAATCGTGATTGGCCCCTGCCGCGCGGGAGGGGGATAGGCAGGTGGGGGCCACCGGCAGACGAGATAATCGAAATTGCGTGCGGGCCAAGTGAGTAAGAGAGAGAGAGAGATAAAACGATGGAGGTGGAGATGGAAATCGAGGTGATGTAGAAGAAGAAGAAGAGGAGAAGGAGGGGGGAAGGGGAGAAAGAGGAGGTCGAAAAGAACCGGAACGGCTTCCGAGAGTAGAAGGCAAAAGACTCGAGAGGCATTTCTGCCGTCGGCACAAACCACTTGCCAAAGTTCCCTTCTCCCCCCCCCCCGCCCAATTGCCCCACCACCATCGGGGAAACTACTCATTCATGTTTTCTTCCTGAGAATCTTACAAAGAACCCGGTTTTGCACATGCTTCCTACTTTTACGAATTACTAATTGAACAGCTTCTTCTTTTTTTGTTTTATTTTTCTTCATGTTCTTGCTCATTTTTATTTATCACTTTAATATTTTCTATGATTGTTTATATATATATAATATTTTATTATATATAAATTTTTTAATATATTAAAAACTTTATTTTTTAAATTTTATTTTTACATTTATTATTAGCGTCTCGATCCATCCAAACTTTATGTAATTTTTAAAGTATAGTTTTAATGTATACTATTTATTTTATTATTAGAAAATTGTTTACTGGTTTAGATATATATACTTAAATTTTTTTTCAAATGTACAACATAAAAAATATGACTTTATAAACTTTGATCGACGAATTTTGGTTTTTTATTTTATTTTTCTTATCCCCAATTCCAGTTTTTGTTTTTTCAATTTTTAGTAGATCTTGTATTTCATTTAATTTGAGGTAAAAAAAAAATTTGTAATTGTTCCTAAATATAATAAATATGAATATTAATGCGATTATCGTTGGGTGTAGTATCAACGATAATAATTAATAGGAAGTATAAGGATAATGTGATATAAAACACGATGACAAAATAAAAAAACAAAAAGGAGAATAAATTGTGTCATTAGAAAATAACTTTGTAATTAATGTCAGTCAATAATTAAGGATGGACATTGGCTAATCTTAAGAGCCGATCGATTGAATCGAGCAATCCGTTAGGTTAAACGATGATTGGAAGAAAGATAATGTGTTAGAGGTTTTAAAACGATTGGGGGAAGGCTCATTTTAGATTAGCATCTTTTAAGGATAAACTTGGAGAATCATTTATCAAATATGCTAATGGTCGAAATGTTATTCCTTGACAGATCTTCTAAAGTTCTTAGATTTATAAATGAAAATATCCAAAAAGAAAAAAACAAAAAAGAAAAATTCAATAGATCAGAAATCAATAGATACACAGGATAATAATATTATTCTTTGACATTTTCTAATTTCAAGTATTTATTAAGATAGACGTCTTTAAAAAAATTCAAAAGAACAAATTTATTTCAGAATAGAAAAGTAATTTTAATTCCACACAAATAAATAAATAAATAATTAAATCAATCAATGAACGAACGAACGAATGAAAATAATTATCATTCACAATACGAATAATATTGTAGATATATATATCTACACAATGCAAAAAAAAAACAAATAAAATAATAAATAAAAGTACATTTTTTCTATTTCTAAATAGCGACGTTCAAAAAAAACAGGACAATTATTCAACAAACAAATAATTACACGAATTGTACAATAAATAACCCGATAAAAAACCGAAACACCAAAAAAATTCAATTACCATAAATAAATAAATTTAATACAATAAACTTAATATAATTTAATATTTAATATATGTAAATTTAATATATTTAAATATTTAATAAGTAAGTAATATAGTTAAGTAAATTTAAGTGATATATGTATATATTTAACGAAACTAAAGTAAACTAAACTAAAGTAAAACTAAACTAAATGAAACTAAAGGAAAATCAAGTCGAGACGGCAAATTATCGACGATCTATAATCGGCGCAATATGCGCTCGCGGGTGCACAATCGGGACGCGTAACGAGATAGAGACTTTCCGATAACCGATAAATTACCGCACGATGACAGATTTAATTGCCGACTCGTTACGCGTTCGGCACTCGTTAAAATTCGATCGTGGCCCCCATGTTTATTTCAAGAGACCCTAGATCGTGTCCGGTCTCACTCACTCACTCACTCACTCACTCACTCGTTTTACTTCTATCTCTTTCTCCCTATCACCATCACCACTACCATTCACCACCCACCATCACCACCACCTTCTACCCCCGTTGACGAGTACTTTGTCGCGCATTTTACTCGATTCTCGATATTCCCATTATGAAGATCGACACCGTCGGCGCGTCGAATCGATTTTTTCTTCTTTTTTTTTTCCGTTCTCCTCTCTCTCGACAAAAATTACACAAATAATAATTAATAATATCCTCTCGAGCAAATTTCTAACAAGGTTAGACAACGTGTTCTCGAAGATACGACAAAACACTAATAGCATTATTAGAACTTTTTTTCTTTCTTTCTTTTTTTTTTTTAACCTCAGCCTATCTCAAGAATAAATATATTTCACGTTCATTTCAATTCAATATTCTCGAACGAATTTGGAACGTTCGAAACGCGATCGTTAAACGTGAAACGGAACAGCAAGTACACCACCACTACCACCAGCACCACCACCACCACGACCATCACCACTACGAGGACGAGGACCGAGGACAGAGGACGACGACGACTATAATAATAACTATGATTAGTAGGGAGAAACCCCATAGTGGACTTCGACGGTTTCCCCATGCAACCAATTGCCGCTAATTACGCCTCGGATTTAGCGTCATATCGACGCTATCAAATCGTATTATTAATATATCTAATTTTCCATTTTCAACGGCCCCTTCAGAATTCATTTCCCTCAATATTACATACGCATATACATATGTATGTGCATATGTAAATATATATATATATATATGTGTGTGTGTGTGTGTGTATACTGTTAACAGCCGAAACTTTCAAACGGTTTGTAGATTTCACTCACCTAAAAGGAAATCAACATTACCGATCAATTTAGTATAATGATTTATAAATTACATCTAATTGTACAACGAATAAAGTGATCTAACCAATTTCTTATATCCATAATACTCTTGTATAGTGTTTATACACTTAGAATTTATATCTTAATATGAATTCTAAATACGTACGATGTTATCAATATTACACTAATATAATAAAGGAAACATAATATCGTACAAAAGATATATACCACCGTTTAGATATTATATTTGTTTTAATATATATATAAGCAGGAAAGTGTAATACGCATAGTGTATGTTAGGATAATAGAACCGTTTTCGATAGTGCAATTTCCCATGCAGATAATAGAACCGATCGAATATATATATATACACACACACACACACACACACACACACACACTCACGTGTATAAATCATACGTGTACAATCCATCTAACGTTAAAAGAACACAGAAAAGAATAACTTAACGATAATTAGATTTAACATCTCGGTGTAGTATCAATGTATAATAATACAAATACCATTTAAAAAAACTACAATAATACGCGCATATTAACAACGGTATTACGTTGAATCAACGTAAGAAGGAAAGACAACGCGAATCGAAAAGAAGCGGAAGAGTCGTTGGGAGTCACGCCAAGACTTTCATTCATCCGAAAGAGAAGGGTTCCAGCAAGAAAAAGAAAGAGTGAGAGAGAGAGAGAGAGAGGAAGGGGGGTAGAGGGAGAGAGAGGGAGGGAGAAGGAGGGACCTTCTCGTTATTATGAAATATAATCGTCGTTATACCGTTGAGAGAATGACGTCACGCAGGTGCGGCCAGCACGAAGGTAACGAGCGGCTTCTTTCGATCGCATGGATCCCCCTTATCCCCACCCCATCAACTCCACCCCACTTCACTGGCCTCTCCTCTCCCAACCCCTTCTCCTAGTTCCTCTTCTTACCATCCCACCCTCTCATCATATTTTCTTCTCTCTCTTTCTCTCTCTTTCTCTATCTTGTAAAAGCGAGAAGAACGATTAACCTCTTCGACTTTCGAGATCAAAGATGATTCTTCGTTCCTTGCCTTGTATATCGTCAATAGTAAAAGTAAGAAGATAAAATTTACGTTGGATTTTTCTTCAATAGACACGGACGGATACGCATAACTATTTTTATGATAGGTTAAAAGATTGAACTTTGGTCCTTATCTCGAACAATTTTCACTTGTAATATCACGAAAGATTCGCGAATGTAAAGAATTTTCTTCTTCTACTTCTACTTCTTATCTTTTTTTTTTATTTTTGCTTTTCTTATTTCTTTCCTCTCTTCTTTTTCTTCTTCTTCTTCTTTTTCACGCTACTTTGACTTTCTTTTAAACTTTACGTTAGAATGCATCGCATAGTAAAAGTTAGGTGCATATTTTTGCAGATAGATATATGAGTTGTATAGATAAATAGATTGGTAAAAGATAGATATCTGAGTAAAGATAAGATTGGAAAAAGTCGCGAGAGAGTATGTTGATGAGAAATTTCTCTTTTTTTTTTTTGCGATAATTTTTTATCTATTATTTGTCCAGATTGATTTTTTTTTTGGTAATTAATTTAATGACTTTATAGGTTTCGTTTATATGATTTTTTTTTAATCGAAGAATGCGTTTCATTGTTAATTGAATTAAATGTTTATTAAGTTTCTGGATTTCTTAATAGTTTGTTGATAATAAAAGTTGAATAATATTAATTATATTAGGTTGTCTTATAAGTTTCTTCCTATTTCTTAATTAAAATTTTTTATATTTAATATTTAATATTATTTTACTAATATTATTATGTATAAAAGGAATAAAATTGTATATCTTATGGGACGACTTAATATTTTTAGTGAAACATTTTTCCTCGATAGAAGAAAAATAACAAAAACGATAAAAATCAATGTATCGTACGAAAGATCGTCTTAATTCTCGTGTCGATATAATTATCGATTAGATAAACAAATTAATTATTTGTCAAAAACGGTAGAAAGAAAATAAATTCTTGGAATTTTTCAATAGAAAAGATTTCTATCTAACTCGCCAATTTTTGTTTTCAATTTCGTTTGAAATTTATTTTTTTGAAGAACACACACACATAAGAATGATGTATATTCTCTTATCGATTTGATTTAATCTTTGGGTTAGATAGAAAATTTATTGTGGTTGATGAATAAAAAGAGAGACAGAAAGAGAGAGAGAGAGAGTGTTGTGTGTCTTTTAAAACCAGGATAGAGAAAATGTTTCGTTGGAGAAGGTTTCGCTCTTAATACGAACACTTTAACATAAGAATGGCCCCTTGGCCTACCGATTATGAGGTTAACAAGCATTTATCCTACCCGTTGAACACGAGCAGACGACAGTGTTGCGGCAACGGAAAGAAAATCACCGTGCTCGTTTTCGATTCATTGCCTGTGTTAACCATAAAAAAAGAAATAAATAAACGCCTTATTTGTATACTCTAATTTTTAATCATCGTCTACTTTAAATATATATTTATTTTCTCTGAAAGGAGAGAAATTTGAAAATAATAAAATTTTCAAATTTTTCCTAGTTTTTAAACAAAAGTATTGCTGCTGTTAATTGAACTGTGTATTTCAAAACGAAAGAAAAAATTGGCGAATACTGATTGATGGTAAATTATTAGAATTTCATTCAAATGATCAATATATTTTTAATAGATTTCCTATTGTCTCTCTAATAACGAAAAAGTAAATTAAATAAAGAATAGGGATTTTTGTTCGGGAAAAAAAATTTCGCAGAGGATAAAAATGAATAAAACGTTCGAATTTTTGTTCGGCAAAAAAATGGGGATGGTTTGTTTAAAAGTTTAAATCATAACATGGAAATATATTACTTTTTCTTTTTTTTTCCTCCAAACTTTTCAATATACCATCCACGTATTATAAATATTATATAAGTTTAATTAAATGTAATTTACAAAAAAAAAAAACAAGAAAAAGAAATTATTTGCCCCAAAGTTGATATTTTTAATGTGAAAAGAAAATCACGCGAAATAATTGAACGAATTAAAATAGACAAGAAATAATAAGTAAAATAATGTGAAGAAGGTTACTAAATGTGTAAAAGAAATTTAACAAAAAAAAAAAAAAGAAATATAAAGAATGACGTCATTTCTATCATCTCGAAAGAAACTCGAGTTCTTCGTAAACAGATATATGAAATATCTTGGCAAAGGGGAAATAACGTTAGAGTCGTTGCACTGTCGTTTGGCAAGATTCGCGTAATTCTTCGGCATCGTTCTTGAACACGTCGTTGTAAATTAGCGACGAATGCTGAGACAAGATCGCGAGACAAGACCCGTTCGTTCGTTCGTACGTACGTTCGTTCGTTCATTCGTTCGTTCGTATCTGTCAGGATAGAACGAATACTTGCCACCTGGTTCCTACTCTAGGAAAATGTCCGAATTATCCGGCCCATTTGCTTCTTGAAAATTATCTCTATCCCAACTACCAACAGCTTCGACGAGTTGAAAAACTCGTTTTATTTTTTTTGAATATTTCTATAATTATTTTATAGATTATTTTTAAGACAGCAATTATAAAAAATAAAACAAAAAAGTAAATAAAGATAAAACAAAAACGAAAAAAATCTCGAATAAAAGAAACAAAGATTCTTCGATTTTATCCGAGACAGCAAATGCGTAAAAATTTTTGCCAAAAATCGGTAAAGTGTAAAAAAATATGGACAAAAAGTCATTCGCGCGAGAGGTAAAAGAAGATAAAGAAATAAATATGAAAATAAAAAAATGCAGAGATGTATATAGTTAAAGTTAATTTGATGTAAAATTTAAAAGAAAAGAAAACGAAAAAATATTTGGTTAGTGGTAAAAATAATGTCGGATTTTTGGTCAGAATTCAATGATAAAATCCGACACTTCTTTACCACCAACTAAAAAATCAGCAAATAGTAAAAAATAAAATGATGTAAACGTTTTGTTCGTTGAAAAAGTCGGTTTTAAGCCATCAGTATTTAACTCCCTGCGGTCATAAGAGTACTTTGACGCGCGGTACTTGGCAGCCCGTTACGTCTTAACGTCCTACAAGAAGAAGAAGAAGAAAAAGAAGAAGAAGAAGAAGAAGAAGAAGAAGAAGGCAACGCCGAGTCGTATCTCGCATCTGTTCGAAAGCCACTCTCTTCTTCTCCCAACCAATCCTCTCTCTCTCTCTCTCTTTTTTTTTTTCTTTGCATCCTCTTCGCATCTCGTGAATCACGATGGACCGCATAAGAGCGAGTGAACGAACGAACGAACGAATGAAGGAACGAAGAAACGAACGAAGGAAGGAACGAACGTACGAGTGGTAGAAACCGGCCCCTTCTGCCTTAGAGTTTCTACGGCGCCTCTCACGTATGTTCGCATCGAAAGCTCGTATTAAGTTGAAAGAGAAAGAGAGAATGAGAATGAGAGAGAGAGAGAGAAAGAGAAAGAGAAAGAGAGAGGGCTAATCGAGCTGACTCCTTGACTGCTTGACCTCAAAGAACCCCTCGATGTCAATTTCTCGTTATATTCCTCTCTTCTATCCCTTCGCGTTTCGTTAGTTCGCGAGAAGGAAATCGTGCCGCTTGTAACCCGGTCATCGTGAGAGGAAACAAGAAACTTTGTTTTCTCGATAAAGGAGAAATTAATTATCAAATAATATATGGTATACTTGTTTTTAGAAATATCTTTATACATTTCAATAAATTATTATTTCGTACAAGAACTTTAATCTTGTGTCAATAATTTTGTTGATTATCCAATTAGATATTATCGTAAATTAAATTTTTGTTTAATTGTTGAAAAACAAACCACTGAACGAGTCCGATACGTTTCGCATTTAAAATATTTTCAACTATTTTTATTCGAATGAATTATTTAATGTAACGATTTTAAAAATTGTGGAAACTCTTAAACAATTTTTAAACTTTCAACATACAGAAAAAAAAGGAATAAAAAGATATTCCAAAGATTTTAAAAAGGATTGGTATAGAAATAACGTTAAAGTCATCCCCCTTCCCCCTAAATATATATATATAAAGAAATTTCAAGGAAGAAAAGGACTTTTAGTCGATCCTAGGTTCCATAACGACTTACATTAGTCCACCTTACCAACCACCTACCTACCCTATTCCTCCCATCGTCCCTTTTTCGTTAGCAAGGTGAAGGTAATTTTTCGCCGTTCGTTTGAAAAGAGCTAAGATAGTCCGTGCCGTAGGACGATCGAAGGTAAAAGGAAGGAAAGAAAAGAAAAGGAAATAAAAGAAAAGGAAAGGAAAGAAAAGGGACGATGAGATCAGACGATCTTTCTTTCCTCTTTCTCTTCACCCATCCCTTTTGCAGTCTCCTTCTTCCTTTGTTCCCACGCCACTCTCTGGACCCTTCGCGAACATCCCTCCTTTCTCCTCCCCATTCCCCAAAACCCCCTTACCCTACCGAGATCTCCCTGGCCGTTCGTCCTTTCGTGATTCACCGTTACACACAAAGGGAAGCTTGGTCCAGTGTATAACAGGATAGACGAAGAGACAGACAACGATGAAAATAAAATAGAAAAAGAGAGAAAGAGAGAGAGATGGGAGTCTCTTCGAATTCACGGTTCCCTCGTAATATCCTTACGAAAGGGACGAAAAGGACGAAATTGCGAATTAAGCGGTTCCTCGTTCTACGGGACACACTTTACGTGCCATAAATACTAGGAACATATAATATGGTGATTAAAAGAAGAATTAAAAGAAATCTATTCTCTTTATTGTTTTTGTTCAATTTGCCGGTAATCGATGCATCAATGTTACGTTGATAGCGTAACTAGATTTAATAATTTCTAGTGTTTAGGAAGTATGTTTTTCTGGTGCAATAAGAAAAATGTAATCTCCCTCTCAAATAAATCTCCTTTTAAATATGAAAGAAATTGAATACGAAAATAAAAATGAATCTGTATTAAAATTATCAAACGATTCGTTGAAAAAAATTATTATTCGTTAGATTAAAAATCACACGTTATGAGAAGAATTGATATGAACGAGTTTGGTGAACGACAAAAGATCGTTTTAATCCCTTCAAACCCTTGTGTATAATAACATTTATAATATGTTTCATGCCACATTATAGGTTTAAACTTAATTTCAACACCTAATTTTCCTACCAGTGATTATCTAATATGAAAAAAAAGAAACAAATAAATAAATAAAATATAAAATAAATAATAAGAAACGTTTCTCCTATATGATTTTTTCTCAAACAAAGAAAAATTCGGGTCTGAAAGGGTTAAATTAATCACGAATGAAGATTTTGAAAGAAGGTCTCTCTAAAGCAAATAGTTTTCAATGTCGTAGCAGTAGTTTTTGGCCACTAGCCTATGAAAATGGTATCTAAAATATATCGTGCATGCTTAGCACGTATTCTACACGATCGTGAATCATACACGAACTTCTAAACTCTACTTCGACTAGTATAATAGTTGTTTTTAATGTCATGGGTTTCGAGAATGAGTCTATCGTTGCAATTCTGATCAAAACCTTATAAATAGAAGAGTATATAAACTCTCGTAGACGTTTAAACGTTTCGTTTAAGATCGATTAGAAATAATCTATTCTTATATATGATTAATTTACAATATATATGTGCATAAATATATATATTGAACGAAACATTTAAATTAGAAAATGTAAATATCTACTACTTATAGTTTTCTTTTTTTATTTTTAATGGGAAATATCTTTAAAACAATATTATCCTATTTGAATTATAAACTGTCTAGGATTTAGGATAATATGTGTTTTTTAAAATAAATCTATTAAAATAAATCTAGAAAAATGTAAATTCGCTTTAACAAGTTTGAATAAATGTAAAAATAGTTTTTATTCTTAGAAATGTTCACTTAAAGATATCATTTAAAATTCATAATTTTGCTTTATGTATAAAATAAATAGAACTACTCATATATAAAAAAGAAAATAATAATAATAATAACTTCGATGAAAAAGAGAAGATGCACGTGGCAGATTTGAAATGACGCATTTCGCATTTCACATTAAAAACATTTAACATGAAAATTCTGGAAATCGGCGTAAAAAGAAATACTATTTTCTGTTATCCTTGGTAATAATAATTGGTATTAATATCCTCTTTGGAATTAATAATAAACCATTAATAGATTCGCGTTAAATGTATTTGAAAGAGGAAAATAAATAGAAGAATGAGAGAGAGAAGAGAAAAAAAGGATAAAGTCTTTGGCAAAATACATAGCCCAAGAAGCCGTGAGGAGTAGTAGTCGTCGAATAGTCAAGAAGCATTCGAGAAATTTAAATGCAGAGCGACGAGAGAAGAGGAGAAGAGGAGGGAGAAGAATGGGGGGAGAGGGAGAGGGGTAGAAAGGAAGGGGGATCGAAGAAGAAGCATTCAAAAGATTTGAATCAAAGAGTAGAAGAAAATAGAGAGACGAGCGAGCACAAGCTGAGTGTCTACTAGCTTGCAAAAAAAAAAAAAACAAAGAAAAAAAGAAAAAGACAACGACAAACTGAAAGAGGAACAAGAACAAGAACAAGAACAAGATGAACAAGTAGAAGTAGAAGAAGAAGAAAGAGAACAAAACGATGAAGTAGAAGTAGAAGTAGAAAAAAAAATAGAAAAAATAGAAAAGAAAGAGGAAGAAGAAGAAGGAGAAGAAGAAGGAGTAGAAGAAGGAGAAGAAGAAGAAGAAAGAAAAGAAAAGTGAAAGAAAGAAGAAATGAAAGAAATAGAAAAAGGAACTCGAAGCATTCCGACTTTAGGGTGTTGGGAGGGGGTGAGGGGAGGGAGGGGGTGGTGGCAGCAACGCGAAGTAATAGTAAAGGTCGTTTTCGAAGTAAGGACGACGGTCAACGTTATTTCGAAGAATATCGAATACTATGTTAAGAAAGGAACTTACTATTTTGTTATATTCCTATTCCTTTTGTTCATGAGTAGCTTAAAAGTTGAAATCAACATAGACGAGAGAAGAAAAATTATTTAAAGGGAAGATAGAAAAAGATTATAGAAAGAGAAATAGGTAAAGAGGATAAATAGAAAGTGAAAATGAAATAACGAAAGAGAAAGAGAGAGAGAGAGAGAGAGAGAGAGAGGAAAGGAACGATATGAAAGAAGAAAGAAAAGGGTACGGGTTAATACTCGAGTAGATTTCGAAAGAAACGTGTGCTGTGAATAAAGTGAAGAAGTAAACCAGAAAAAAAGCAAGGATCAAGAAAGAAAAAGAGAGGGAGAGAAGAGTCGGATAAATTGACCGGTAGCGTCCGTGGACCTATCTTAAAGTAGGATGAGGATGAGGATGAGGATGAGGATGAAAGAAGGAATGAATCCGAGGGACAACGGAGTAGTAGTCCGTTTCTACCGAATGAAAAAGAGCTACGCAAGAAGAGTAAGAAAGAAAGAAAGAAAAAGAGAGAGAGAGAGAAAGAGAGAGAGAGAGAGTAAGAGAGTAAGAGAATAGGAAGAAGAGGAGGAGAAGGAGAAGGAGGATGAGGGAATTGGAGGAAAAGGGGTGAAGGAGAGTATTTCGTGAGAGTACGCGAACGATAATTCGGAGCCGGTTGGCCAGCTCAAAGGACCCGCGGGACGATATATCAATGCCCTGCTTGCAGAACAATTCCAACTATCCGCGATACACAAAGAAAAATACCAAATCGAATGCCTGGAATAGCCGTCGAGCGGCCGTGGCCCTTTCCCTCTTTCTCTTTCTCTCTCTTTCATACCCACATGCACTCTCCTACCGACCCCCATCCCCCTCCCCCTCCTCCTCATCCTCCTCCTCCTCTTCCTCTCTTTCTCTTCGTTCTCGGGAGTCAGTTTCTATCCACGTCTCGTTCAATTCTCTCTTTCTCTCTCTCTATCTCTCTCTTTCTTCCTTCCTTTATACATGGACCGTGTTTGCCACAAGAGTATAGAGAAAGAGAGAGAAAAATAAAGAGAAGGGGTACACGTTCCTGGCCTACTACGTTCCTGCTGGACCAGCACAGCTTCGCTTCGTGCTGCTGTTGCTGTTGCTGTTGCTGTTGCTGCAAGCCGTGCCAATGGACTCTACACAACATCGCTGAGCAAGGATCCCTGCGTTTCTGCTCTAACGCGCGTTCTTTTCGACCAACCGAAATTGAGCGGTAACTTTGCTGAGCTATGAACTACTTCTAACGATTATTGACGAGTTTCTCTCTCTCTCTCTCTCTCTCTCTATTTTTTCTTTCTCTTTGAAGTACGTGTATTATATGTACGTGCGTTAAGAGAGCTGGAAATTCTCACCCTGGTTGTGTTATCGCATTATTATTTTCGTATTCCCCTTGAACTTTTTCAATTACTCATTATTATTAGATTGGTGCATACGAAATGTCGAATTTTTTATTTTACATGCAAACGATTGTCACCCTGTTTTCGTTATGGTTTTTGTTTTTGGCATAATCTCGTTTATAGTAGTACGGTCCATTACCAGAATCACGTTTCATCAAAGGAGATTTTCTCCAAAGTGTTTCCTTTTGTTATTCATTTTGAATTTTCTACAGATATGAATTCTCAACTGATATTCGTGTAATTTTTTTTTACGAGTATAAACTTGGTAATAATGCTGTTGCAAGCTGCACGCAACATAAACCAAGCGTTTGGAGAGAATACTGTTAACGTTCGAAAAGTGCAACGTTGGTTTGAAAAATTTCGGTCTAGTGATTTTTCCCTACAAAATGATCCGCTTGGAAGACTCAAAACGTCTGTGAAAAATGATGATCCGAAAGCATTGGTGAAAGTGAATCCGACTGTATCCACGAGGGAACTTGCTACCTGGATGAAAGTTGACCATACAACAATATTACGACATCTTTTTGAAACTGGCAAGGTGAAATACTTCAAAATCGGACATTTCATACACACCAACTTAATGCATTATATTCTTATTCTTATTCCACCATTAAAACGTAATTAAAACGGTCATTATTTTACGTCCAAGGGCGCGTTGTTTGTTACGTAGATAAATCTTGATCCGATGTCACCTTAGCCCAATGGCACCGAGGATCGCGCCAAAAACATTCGAGCCAAAATGCATCTCGTTCCAAGTTTTCATTCTCTCTCTCTCTCTCTCTCTTTCTCCCACCTTTATCTATTTCTCTTTCATTCGTTCTTTTTCTTCGTATAAGTTAACTTAAGAAATAATTCTTAGTAATTCTGGTTCTGGTGTTACCGACCTAAACTGCAACCAGGAAGTTTTATTTTCAAATGCATCTCAATTTTTTGAAGAATTCAACATTTGGCAAAGGAACTACCACCGTTGTAGACCATTTTTGTCGGAGCACTACCACCCCTGTCCCTTCCAATCCCCACTACCACCACTGGTGTTGTCGTTTCGCTTGAAAGACATATTTAGTTTGTTGTTTTTATTTGTTTCAAGATTCTTTTCGGAATACCAGAGAAACAACGAGTAAACGTGAAGAGAAAAAAAGGGGGGTAGGAGTAGAAAGAAAGAAGAAGAGAGGACAGAGAGAGAGAGAGAGAGAGAGAGAGAGAGAGAGAGAGAAAGAGAAAGAGAATGTTTTATTTTTCAATGTCGGTTAACCCAGGGTAAAAAGTTTCGTACGAGAATAAAGAATTTTCTAGAAGAGGTGTAGCAAAAGTATAGTAGGATTTTGAAAAAGAAAGTGGTCGAAAAGTATCTTCCGTCTCCATATACTTGGTTTGGTATAAAACCCGAAACAAAATCTACGTGTGGTCGAAAAGAAGAAGAAATAGAAGGGAGAAAAAAAATAATAAAAAATTAGATAGAAAGTAGACGCAATATTTTGTCGCATTGCAGTGAATTCTCTGACTACTTGACTTTCTCAGTTTCGATGATCGTTGGAGGCCGATCGCGTGACTAAAACGAAAATGAAGAATCTTCTGCTTGTACATTTGTGAAAATGATTATACAAGTTCTCTAGTATTAGGTTGTCAAGTATGAAATGAAGCCAAAAATGCACATAATTGAATTGAAATTTGCTCCATTTCATACTTAACAATCTATATAACTATATTATGAAGTAACTTGGGGAATATATATATATATAAAGGAAATAAAAAATAAGATATGGACCATATCTTGACTAATATGTAGATATAAGTTGTTAAATGTGTACGAAAATGTAATTTTCCAGATTAATAATGAAGTAAAATGGATGATAGATAAACAGAGATAAAACGATTAAGAAGATAAAGTGGTGGATAAATAAATAGATGGTAGATGAAAGTATGGGGCCGTGTAATCTAGATAATAAGTAGATCTACTAATTCGATGTTGATGATTAATAATATGAAGAGTAACGTAGATACATAAATAGATAAATAGATACATAAATAGATAGATAGATAGATACATATAGGCCATTTATTAAATATATAAATATAAATAATAGATCTATGTACCGATTCAATGTTTAAAAATATTAATAAAATAACTTGTACAAATAGAGAAAAAGAAATTAATAAAAAATAAATAAATACATAAATAAATGATAGATAAACCATGGACCGTGTTGCATATATTAAAATAATAAATAGATCTATAAATTTGATGTTCATAAATAATAATATGGAGTAATGTAGATAGATAGATAAGTAGATAAATACATATGAACCATTTATTAAATATATAAATATAAGTAATAGGACGTGTGTACCGATTCAATGTTTAGAAAATATTAATAAAATAACTTGTACAGATAAAGAAAAAGAAATTAATCAAAAATAAATAACTACATAAATAGATGATAAATGAAGCATGGACCGTGTAGCATATATCAAGATACAAATAGAGATTTACTAATTCGATGTTGATGATTAATAATATGAAGTAACGTTGATAGATATATGGACCATTTATTAAATATATAAATATAAGTAGTAGATGTGTGTACCAAGAAATTCGATTTTTAGAAAATATTAATAAAATAATTTGTAGAGATAAATAAAAATAAATTAATAAAAAATAAATATAAATAAATGGATAGATAGATGGATAGATAGACGAAGCATGTGGCTCCTATCTGGCGCAGGACGGTTATATGTATGTCGATCGAATGATGGAGCAGTGGTTTGATTATAATTGGATCAGTTTAGTTAGGTATTGCAAATATTGGCAGCCAGGGAAGCTGCCGACCCAGTGATGAAACCTAATTGGGTAAGTCGGTCTGGCTTGGCGCCAAACGAACCTACGAACGAACGAACGAACCAACGAACGAACAAACCAACGAATGGATGGACAGATAGACGGACAGAATGAGAGACTGGATGAAAGGATATTTCTCTATCTATTCATCTATCTATCCATCCATCCATCTCTCTTCCTCTCTCTATCTCTATATATATATTTGTTTCTCCGTCTAACCAAAGTTCAAATCGTAGATACAACGCGACGATATATCAACTCCTACTATCCCGCATCCGTTCATCCCGACGTTCGATGGATCCCTCCCTCCCTACTAGTCCTACAGAAATTGACATGGATCAACCAATTTAATTGAATCGTACCGATTTCAATGAGAGATGGATGATCAAATGAGATATATATATATTCTCTAGGTTTATTTAACTTGCAAAAATATATCCCGCTATTTTTTCTTTTTTTACTTTAAAGTCGCGCAAATTTAATCGATTAATAATCAAACAGGTTTTTCTTATTTCTTTTATGTAAATGTATATGTTTATATATACGTAACAGAGATGTATGCACATGATATACGTTTGTCGTAGAAGAGAAATCACGATTAATACGCAACCCTATAAATACTAAGTATACAGAAGTTAAATCACGAATTAATCTACGTTTTTTATTTATTTATTTTTTTTTCTTATAAGAACGAGTTATTCGTTTATAAAAATTGGAATTTATGTAACGAGTATGCGTAAAAGAGAAACTGTGAATTTGCTCGAAGAAACCTTTTATTTCTTTTTTCCAATCCTTAAAAAATATAATACAACGAAATTGATCGATTCGAGTTACTTTTGAATATTTTGAGAACGTTGAAAAATGAATACAGTACTAAACGAACAAAACGATATACCAAGGAGTTTATAACGGTGTATTTGCTTTTCAAGCTTGATTTTAATGTCGTTTTCGGGTGGGTGGGTAGTTGAAGAGAGAGGGTGGGTGGGCTTTTATTTATTCCCGTGTAGGAGGTCGATTATATTTATCTACGTTTCGTTTATGTATATACTCGTAATTAATATTTAATTATACGTCGATCTCAAAATGAACGTTCGTTGCATGCGAATCGAAACAATAAAAGAGAACATCTATTGTTATCATTATATATATAAACTGTAACATGTATATATCGAGTATATCACCAGAGTTTATACATCTACAAGAATTTCATCTTTCCGTTTTAATAAGAAACACAAAAAATATGTTAATAAAATTGTTATGATCGTTAGCATACCTTTCTACTCTAACGGAACCTGCAGACATTTTTTTTTACTTCTGCGTGAATTAATATAACACTTTTTACTATACCGAATAAAAAGAAGGTAAAAAAAAAATACGATATCAAATTATTAAAACCAAAAATACATCATACGATTCTATATTCGTCCATAATAAACCATACCTTTGTTTTTGTTCTTAACTTTAATAATATTTCTCTAAAACCAAAAACGAAATAAGAAATATTGAGATAATAAAGTTAAATGATGATGCACAAAGTATAGATAGATACATAACAATCTAAATAGAAAGGTATCATCGAAGTATAGTAATATTGCATCGTTAAAATTTGATCCTTTCCCGTCGGCGAAACGAATAACGAATAAACTACTCACAATGAAAACATATTTCGGTTCGGAGGTGAACGAACCGAAGGAAAGCAAGCAAACGTGTCGTCGTCGTCGTAGTCGTCGTAGTCGTCGTAGTCGTCGGGATGCATCGCGCATTGTAAACGAGCGAAGCGACAAGTGTGCACTCGGTAGTGTTGACCTTACAATGACGCCACCGTTCCTAGCTACATACGTACATACGTACATACAAACACACACACACAGAAAGATACACACACATATCATCGCAGTCTCTCTCACTCACATCAGTCACTCCTTCTTTCCACTTCGTTGCCATTAAGTCGACCACTCCGAACACGTGGCTTCTGTGTTGGTGTTGGTTGTGTGGTGTTGATATTGCTAATGATGGTAGTGATGGTAAAACTCTAGAACCCCGATAGTTTGTTCGAGCTTTCCTTAAAAAGCTACTTCGGCAAGCAAGGGACACACAAATATGACACTTTCCATTTTATTCCTATATCCACCACCCTATCGAATTATCTAAGACTTTACTCAAATGTCATACTAAACGTTTCTCATTTATCGTCATTTATAGGAAATATTCCGATTGAACGGAGGACGCGTGTGGTTGGTAAACGATGATGCAAAAGTTAGGGATTAATTGATCTTTCAGGTAGACAAATGCACTTATGATATATTGGGTTGGTAGAAAGAAATATCGGATTTTCCCATTGAATTGTGGCTAAAAATCCGACATTTATTTCCATCAGCCTAGTATTTAACGTTTTACTCATATCGCACCCCCCCTGGACAAAAAATAACAAAAATAACATACATATAAAAATGCTTCCATCATTCTCAGCATGTATTTCTTTTTCTAACTCGTTAAATAGACAAAACAAAACAAAAAATAATACAAGGTATCTCTATCGATGCATAATTTTTCTGTTTGTTTTAAATTCTGGTTTTGTTTTTGTTTTTTTTTTCTTTTTCATAGACATATCGATCAATCGATCTAACGTAAGTAGAAATCCTTCGAACGTCCGAACGATGACGTATCGTTCCAAAGAAATCGTTCGTAACGCGGCCGTTAGAGACCGTAAAAGGTGACCGGAGGTCGCAACAAGTTCGAGGTTAATCGTTCCTTTGGCAAGTGGTTCTTTGTCGAGCCCCCCATCAGCCGCTTGTCGCGTTATGTAAGAGAATCCAAGGGAGATGAAGAAGAAAAAGGAAGAACGAGACCGAAAGAGAGAGAGAGAGAGAGAGAGAAAGCAGACAAAAAAAATAGGAATAAGAAAGGAACCGAAGGGGGAAAACGTCAGGTAAAAACGATACGTTTCTCGTAAGATCCTTTATCTCTTTCTTTCTTGGGCTTCTAAACATTTCTCTTACAAAAAACGTTTAGACATTCGACCTTTTAAAAGTCAACTTTCTGCTCGATTACATCATTTTATCGAATATCGAATTTTCTAAATATTATTATTAATATATATATATTGGTAATAATATTATTTGTAAAAAATACAATTACTATAATACTATGATATTAAATATAAATTAAATACTAATCACTCCCCTCTGTAGGTACCTATATTTTATTTATTTTATAATATTATAATTATATATATATTATAAAAAATATATTTTTAAAAAATTATAATTCTTTTATTCTCTATGTAAAATTGATATAAAACCTTACATTGAAAGAAAAATGTTGAATTTTAAAATAACACAGAGACACACAAGATAATTTTTTCTGATATGACAGAGAATGGTTACTTTTAATACAAGTGTTTAGAGGTTGTTCAATCATCTTGGTTGACATTCGAGTATTGACGTAAAACAATAAGAGAAACAGAGAAAGACGATATCAAGCTTTAGAAAGAATCTAAAGGTTTCTGAGTATAATGAACGGAATCGTAGGTGCGTCTCTTTAGAATTACATATGTATGGACTGCACGAGCTGACGAACGAAGATCATGTGAGAAAGAAAAAGAGAGAAAGAGAAAGAGAAAGAGAAAGATAGTTGAGGGGCCTAAAGGCTGTTATACGGTCCCAATAGTAATGAATAATTCATGACGAAGTGGTCGTTCGTATAGCAACGGGGACCCCATCATCATCAACAACTGCACACGAACACACACGCATATACATACACTCAGACACATGTACAGAAATTTTAAAAAGAAAAGAGTATGCGTGTATGATGAGTTAAAGTGTGCCCCATTACGTACTTTTCATTATTCTCTCCTCGTGTCGAAATATTCGGCCGGGCGACGTACTCATCAAGGACACACCAAACCACAAACTTCCTTCTTGATTCTTCAAATAAATGTTTCTTCAAACGTCACACGCGAATGAAAATCAACAAATATCCGAGAATTCGAATTATATTATTTATCATAACAATATATAATAATTTTTAAATATTATATTTATATATGGTGAATAAATAAATCAAAATATCTAATTCGATTTTCGAGATTATTGAAAGATTTTCTTTTCAATATTTATTTATTTATTTATTTTCGACCCATAGAGGGATTAAAAAGGTACAAAAACAAAGAAAGAAATACGAGACGAATGCATAGCACGAACCGATGGATGTTTTATTTGTTTTTAAATATCTGACACAATAATGATGATGATGATGATGATGATTGAGAAGGAGTTCTTTTATCGAACAAGATCGGAAGATTAAAAAAAGAAGAAAAATAAAGTGAGTGAGAGAGAGAGAGAGAAAGAGAAAGGAAAAAGAAAAAAGAACAGGGTCCAACAGGTTTACCACGTCGTTGAAGGAGGGATCGGTAAAAGATTACCGTGGTCGCATACTCGGCTTTCAGGGTAACAGGTGATACACGGTAACCGAATCTTTTTCCACTCGTCTATCCTCTACTCACACGTGTGCACCATCACCACACAAAGAGACACACGTATTCATTCCAAGAGATCGATCTCGTGTCCTCTTTACGTTAATACTTTTACGTACATACGTATATATATATGCATACATATACGCGTATAGGTATATACCATACATAAATATATATAAGTAAATATATACAATATATACAATATATACAATACTAGCTAAAAGTTTCGAATCACTTGTTGATTTTCATTAAAATTGAATAGAAAGATTATATTCAAAACGAGATATCATTATTATATCAAATATTAATACATTCAATTAGATTTGTGCGTGTAAAAGATTTCAGTACATTCTTATATCCATAATATGGCTCTTATATAATTTCTACACTCGATATTTTAAATCAATACTACTTGAAATGAAACTTTCAAAAAATGTCATTACAAGTACACATCGAGAATATATATTTTATCGGGTTTGTTTAACAAATATCGTTGATGAAAGAATAATTTGAAGGAAAAGTACTCGTTTCTTGACCAAAAAAAAAATATATATAATTACAAAATGAACAAACTCTGCTACTCGTAATTATTAATCGACAAATAAAATCAACCTCTCGATTACGTTAAAAAACCATTCGATTGTTCTTATAATTATTCTGTGATTTACACCAGGGAGACAAGGATAGGAAACTTTTGACCGGTAATGTACGCGTGTGTCTTTGAATGTGTTATCGATTAGTTTTGAAAAGTAATTGAATGTTCGTTAATATCAAAAGTCAACGTGGAAAACGTCGATACGTCGATTCGAATGATAAGAGGATATCGAAAATGTTTTATCGTCGAGATGTTCTCGAGTATGTAGGAAGAAAGAAAGAGAGAGAGAGAGAGAGAGAGAGAGAATGAGAGAATGAAAGAGAAAAAAAGAGTGAGAGAGAGGAGGAATAAAATAAAAAAGAGACAAGAAGAGGAAGATAATTCGATGGCAAGAAATCGGATGAGAAGAACGACAAGAAGGGGGATGGAACGGGGGATGAAGGGGGGATAGAAGGGGGATAGAAAGGGGAAGAGAAACGGTGCGTCAGCTCCCGCCAGAAATAACGCGGATATACTTAGACAGCCCTCCGAGATCCAACCAAACTCTCCAATCCACTCGGCCAAACTCGAGTCCAAATGAAAGCTACTCGTAGTTCCTAAGAAATCAACCATTTGAGTTAGTATAAGAAGAAGTACGTATCTGTGTATATCTTTCTTTCTCTCTCTCTCTATGTCTTTTCTTGGAAGGATAGAAAATACTAGCAAACACTTTCGTGGAATAACAATTTATTAGTGAAACGTCATTTTTTTCTTTTTGTTCGAAAAATTGAAACGTTTGATATAAACGTTTTAATATCGTATAAGTGAGATGATAATAATAAATAAAATGTTCTTTAAAAGATGTGATATTATGTTCGAGTTATTCTACGAACGATTTTAAAAGTAACTATTACTATAGAGGAATAATAATTATTTTTATAAACGTCTGTTTGGTTGTAAGAACAGAGTACTTGTTAATCTAGATTTTTATAAATGTTATTTGTGTATATGAATTTTTTATTACACGAAATTTGGTCGTTAAAATTTTTCAACTGCAAATAGAAATTTGTATATTATTTTTATCCAAAATTTATTTGAAAAAGGAAGATTCTAATGTTTATATCAAAATATAATAAATTAAATAGACCTAATATTTATATAAGACTAAAAATTTTTTCATTAAAAACATTTCTTTTTCCTTCTCTATCTCTCTTTCTCTAATTGTAAAATACATACAACTCAATTCCAAACAAACTTGATAGAAAAACAAAAAATAGAATCCAATGTGTAAAAAATATCAACCACACGTCGTAATCGTATCATACAATAGAAATTTTTCATATTAAAAAATCTTTAGGAATACAAATTCTATATAATGATAAATAAATATCGTAATATTAAGCTATTAAAGATGTAAACGTATGTTAAATGTCAAAATAATGGGAATAAACTGTACATAAGACAAGATCTCGAGTATCGTCAAATCGAGGGAATTACTGCAACGAGACAAAAGCACCGTGACTTTTGCATTTTATCTGTACACAAGAAAATCAAACAGAGAAAAGAAAAAAAGATTAAAAGACAGAAAGAGAGAGAAAGAGTGAACCAACAAGTCCAGAACGATAAATTTATGGTACGCGCGTTCGTGCTCGCGCGTGCACACGAGACACCATGAAACGCAGTTACCGCTGGAAATAAATCTATCGGCCCGCGTAAAAATAAAACTGGAACGAGAACTGTGGCGCGGTGTATGGCAACGCACGTATATACATTAATATATATACAAACACATACACATGCACACACGCACAGCGATACTAAAAAGATATAATTTCTAAAACAAAAAACATAACTTTATGTTAATTAAAAAATATAAAAATTAAATAATTAATAAATACTATCAAACGATTAGTATGGAAAAAAAAGGAACATGATTAGTCAGAATATTGTTTCGTTCGAATATGTTCAAACCAAAAGCGCATATATGCGTTTCAATTGGAACACTCTCTCACCATGCCATTTATATACGTATACCAAAATATTATTCATGGTGAGGCATAAAAGCTAGTACGAGTATATATATATATATATATATGTACCGGTATATATCTTCGCATAAACTCTATACAATCCTTGAAGTATTAAAAACATATCGGTAAAGTTCCATCGAGTTTTCAAGTCAACTCGAGAGCAAGAGAGAGAGAGAGAAAAAGAGAGAGAATGATGATATATATCTTCTCCTGAGAAGAATCTCGAGTACCGAGAATAAAATCGTAAAACGATATATAGCCGTTTAGGCAATGCTACTAAAATATTGATGACCTCTTCGAGTAACGGCGACGATACTAATAGGTGCGTGAACGGCCCGACGACAAACCTAACCGAATGAACGAGCCAACAACAGAATTCACTTTAGAAAGAAAGAAACAGAGCGAGAGAGAAAGAGAGAGGGGGGAAAATAAAAATAGATAAAAATACAAATAAACGATAAGTAAATGGTAAGAAAACTAATGTTCAAGATAAGAATAATACAACTATGATAATATTAATTTAATGTAATTATACTTTCTCTTAGAAATAGTCTCATTAAGATATCTTTTTTTTTCTAAATCAATTTGATAAGAAAATTAAAAAAAAATTAAGGTTATTATAAATACCGTTATTTATATTAAATTTAGATAAAAATAGGATAAGTGTTGACAAGTTTGAAGCCTAATGTATTATAGAAATAATATATTTGCTTGTTTCGATCAAACTTATTTGTATTTTTCTACATAATCTCTAAACACGTAGAGAAAAGTAATAGAGATCAATAGTTAGTCAACCAATTGACGGTGTATTTTATTTATATATGTATATGTACCAATAAAACAAACAAAAAATAAAAGAGATATCTAAACTCAATGTGAAAAGATACCGAAGATCGTTTAATATCTCTAATCTAATCTTTTCTCCGATAAGTTATTTAATAAAGCTAGGGAAAGTATGACGACAGAAATGACGAAGAATCCAGTTACTCGTTTTAAATAAACTGTTAAGTTACGAAATTTTACACCCGCCCACTTTGCTCTATAATACTCGTTACTTACTTTTCAATCTATTTTATTTTTTTTTTCCACGATCCGATACATATATATATAGAATATGTTTTTTAAATAAACCTTTTTCTGAAAATGAAAAGATAAAAATGTATACGCGTTAGTGCATAAAACCACCGAACGAACGTGTATGCAAATATTTTAGGATTATTTTCAATGAATATTATTATGAGGCGTTTAAATTGGTATTAGTATTAGAATGATATGTATCAATCCCAAAGAGCAATGTAATTTCAAACGGTTTCTCTCGCTTTTGGAAATTGGCCAATAAAGCGGACGACATTGTCGGAGTTAATTTGTTCTATCATCGCGTCCGTCTCGTTCTCTTTAAATCTGGTATAAATATATGTGTATATATGCATGTATATATGTATGTATGTATGTATATATTTATGCATGTATATATACATGTATATATAACTACTATAGCGTGTGCCTTGCGTGCGACAGAAACCTTATTAACTCGACGTCTCGCTAACCGCATTATCGATTGTACAAATCACACCGTGCAAATCGCTCTAATTAGTTAGCCGTTAGGTGATTTTTCCTTACCCACTCGACTTTTTTTTTCTTTTTTTTTTCTGCTTCGCTTTTCTTTGCATTTCTCCTATTTTTACTTCTATTATTATTATTATAGCAATATATGCAAAAATTTTGAAAAGATAAATACTAATTGCTAAGAGTGTATTTATTTATTACTGATAATAATAATAGTTTAAAATAGTTGGCTATTATCGCAAGAGTCTTAAATGAACAAATGGTAAGATTTTTACTTTAAGGGGAGTACACAAAAATTTAATAGAATATTACATAAAAAATAGATGGAACAGAAGTACACGTTTTAGAATTTGAACAGAAAATGAAAGACTGTTTGAATACCCATCCTTTCGAGGAAAATAAATTATTAATAATGAAAAAGGATAAGAGGGGATACGACATAGAGACGGTCATGTTTTCTTTCTCTCTCTACGATATTTTAGGTTGTCCTTGTCGTTCATTAGAAGCGAGAAAACGACGTCGTAAACGCGCCCACGAAAAGTCGAGATGACCAGAAGGACGCATGCAATTTCCAATCGAGCTTACGTTAATGTAATGTCGTCCCTGTTTCTATCTCCCATCATCGTGTAATATTCGTTGTATTCGTTGTCGAGAACGATGATTGCTGGGTAACGTTTGTAGCTTATACAAAAGTACGAGATATCGTAAACGTAGAGAAGAACCAAGTTTTAGAGTAACATAATCACAAAACGTGACTACCCTAAATTTATATACCTCGATCTTAAGTATCATGTTTGAAAATTTATACGACATCTTGAAAAATCTAATATAAACTCAATTTTTCTTATATTTATAAAATAAATAATGCATCATCTTCTTTGGTACAGATAAACAAAAGTAAGAGAACAATAAAAATATTCAAGAATGAAAATAAAAATAAAGAAAGAAAGAGAAAAAAAGATTGAAGTTGAAGCAATTTAATTTCTTCTTTTCCACGTAAGAATTATATTGCAAGGGAACTTGGTACGCAGTTTATTACTTTTCTCATCATCATCATCATCATCATCATCCCTTTCCACATCTTCCTTCCTCCAATAGAAAAGAGTGTCAAGGTTAAGAAGTCCCAATCATTTTTCTTTTTCTTTATTTCTTTCTCGTACCACACCAAACGAATTCTTGTTGAAAACGATTCTAAATCTTATTGGATCTTCCCTAAAGGTCGGTGTCCAGTTTTCTTGGGAATATTTTACCGACATAAATATTCAATAAGGATTCGTAATAGAAGGAGTTAGAGGTACTACGAGATACGTTAGAATTTTCCCATAGATTTCTACCACGAGCTTTCGCGAACATCCAATTACGCGAGCGTGAAACGATCGACGAGTAAATCGATAACAACCTACAAGTTTTATTTCTCTCTCTCTCTCTCTCTCCCTCTGTATATATATATATATGTATATATATGTATTCCAGCAATATATAAATTCTATTTATACGAAGATACGAATAAGGCAATGAAGTTTAACGACTATTGGAGTGTCTTAACGTTTTAAGATCGTGGGATACATACATATTTAGTTCTAAACATCTAACATATATACACATACATATATACACTACTAAAGTTTGAAATCAAGTTGGTTAATTCCACGTAAAAATTCGAATATACCAATTAATTTTAACAAAATGATCTATCCTTATTATATCAAATATTAATAAATTCGATTAATTCTTCTCCAAAGATTTTAGCAATTTCTTTTTCATCAATAATATTCTTCTATAATTTACGCCATAATTTACAGGCAGCGCTTGGAATGAACTTTTTTACTTGGGACATCTTTTAAGCTATATTTCTACCAAGAAAGTATAGAAAAATATTTAATTAGAAATACTCGAAATATTAACTGCCAGTATACACCCAGACTGTAAATAAAAACGGTGTTCCTTTTTTTTCGGTGAAAAAAGATAGTAGTTATAAGTTTAATTGACATATAAATTTACCTCGGTTTACTCCAAAGGAATTCTTTTTTTTTTTTCTTCTTTTTAAATATGCAGCAGTTTTTCTTTGGATTTCAAACTATTGGATAGATAGTATATTGGATTGAGTAAAAAGTTTCTTCGTAGTTTGTTGGTAAATAAATTTACAATCGCATAACTTTGGTAATGTTAATCGAATCTGATAGTAGTATTACTTTAAAGGTGACATAAAATAATTAAAAAAGAAAATTAAGATATTTGTTTAATCGTTCAAAAGTTGTTGTTGCATCTTCAAAATAAGTTAAAATTAAATAAGAAATATTGATACATTTTAAGATATTATTGAATAATAAAACAGGTATTTTTACTTGTCATCGTATGGTATACTAAACTGGTTCATTACCAATAGAAAATATTGAAAAACAAAAAAGAAAACCTTATTTCACTATTGTATTGAAATACGAAAGAATAACTTTTGACTCGATTTAATACAATGCACATGAGTCAGAAACTTATTTCACATTCATGTAGGAACATGTAAGACGATAAATGTGAATACGAAAGTAGATATTTAAAATATGATATTAACAAGCGTATTTATTTGAACAGACAATGTTCATAAAGGCCTAAGTGATTAACTCGATTAGTCATAGAGACAGAAAAACATTATTAAATATTACGTGACTCGAGTGTATAAATATATTTCTAGAACTCTTCTTGAAAGATGACATTACACGATCTTATACGATCGGACGTTTAAAAAGAAAAAAAGGAAATAACAGAAGAAAAACAAAACTACAAGATTAAACGTGAAATCGTGATCAGAATGACAATTATCCTTAATAATTTTTAATAACCTTCTAAACAGAAATATTATAATAATCTTCGATAATCTTTAAAAATTCTTATCGAAGGATAAATAACGTTTTCTTTTTTTTTATAATTCAACAAAAGAGAGAGAGAGAGAGAGAGAGAGAGAGAGAGAGAGAGAAAGAAATCAAAAGAAAAAAAAATTTGTATTTACGCATGTGCCAAGTATAAACCCGGCATATAACACTTTCTAGTTGAGTTCATTTATACGTAAAAGTATCTAAGAGAATAATTACTCACGGAAGATATAATGATTTGCGCGATTCTAACATAAGAGGTCAGGAGACTTTAGTACTATAGCTAACGCGAGAAATCTAACGCGACTTTTTTTTTCCCTTCTTCTACTTCAAAGAGAGACTTTCTAATCTCTGGTCTCTCTCCGTATCCTAACTACTTAAACGTACTCTCGTATACATCGTGCTTCGTTTACTATTTAAACGATTTCATTCGTACCTATCAAGGATTATACATTGAATCGACATTTCTATTAAAAATTTTCTTAGACGTCTTCGGTGAAACCCGTAACCAATTAATAGAAGGACTTTTCATTAAGTAGTATTCAATTTGTGGGTATTCTATCCATTTCGTTAGATATGATTACACTAAACGCAACTTGTTAGATACAACAGATATTTCATTAAAATGATCTATACTTATATACATATAACAAAAAAAATCTATTTTTTATTTATTTTATATTGTATTCAATAATGACTGCACCTCCTACCGGGAACTCGATTCCAAATTTTTTGAATAAACTACAAATTCCCATACGAGTGCTATATGCCCTGAACTATATGAGCTTCTCAAAAAAAAAATATAAAATATATACATATATATTTGATTTTATTTGATTTAATCAAATTTATTTGACTAAATATCAATTTTCATTGAAAATATCGTGTAATATTATTATTATTATTATTATTATATATATATATATATATAGAGAGAGAGAGAGAGAGAGAAATAATTTTAAAGTCCGTAATAAATATTCTATGCACATAGAGACAAATATGTATGTAATGGTTTTAGATGATAAATAATCATTATAATATATAGTTAACGAGCAAGCAAGTCGCCTACTTCGACATTCCTAGAATCGTCGACGTATATCGAGAAGGCCCCTAGGTATTACGTCATTGGCGAACGTCTGCGAGTTTCGCATAACGAGACGAATCGACAATTCGATTTACCTAAATATATATATATATATATATATATATGCATACCAATAATTATGACTGTTAACTAACAATAGTTTTCTTTACTAAATTTTCTCTTAACAATATATTAGGTCGAGTCATAAATAACTTCCGATGCATCTAATTGGCTAATAAAAGAAGCATTCTCAATGAACGAATTGAATATTATTTAATGGTACTTTTATAATCATTGTTTCAATACCAAGCATAACAATGGTGCTTATAATTTTATAATTTAATTCAAGTAAAATGTCTGATAAAACAAACAAAAATTGGAATTTACTTATGACTCGACCTAATATAAATATATATATAATTAAATGATTATTAAATAACATTTTTATGGTATTAACAGGTTTTTTAAACTGAATAGTAAAAAAAAACAAAAGGAAAACCAAGAATTGGACGAATGTACTCGGAACGATCAAAGAAAAAGTTACTTTATACTCGTATCGGTTGACCGATAAGTATATGCATGTACTTATATATATATTTAAAAATATATGTATTTCCTTATATATTTGTCTATGCGTGTGTATAGGAAAGATCGCGTGATCGTGTATTGCGACTGGTATGCAGACGAATTGCGCTGGCGTGCTGCTGCATTATTTTACAGTCGGAAGCAGAAAGAGAAAGAGACTCTCCAAGGGAAAGAAGGAAAGATAGAAAGGAAAAGAGAAAAAGGGAAAGAGAAAGAGAGAGAAAGAGAAAGAAAGAAGGTTGACACGAAGGGATAGAAAGAGAAAGAACTTTGTCCCGTATGCTTCGTAACGTTCGTCGATAGCGAGTAGTACAGAAGCCAAATAGTAAGTAAGTGGTGTGTGTATGTATGTGTGTGAGTGAGTTAGTGAGTGAGTGAGTGAGTGAGTGAATGAGTGAAAGAAGGTCGATCGTCCAGGTGGCTAAGCTACCCTATGATTTTCTGGTCCGTGAAACTCTCTCTTTCTGTATAAAAAAAGTGAGGGGAGTTTGAAGAGAGGGGGGAAGAGGGAGGTGGAAAAAACCAAGGGTAGACACGACTAAACTCACACACGTTTTTGTCTAATAACACGCGATCCAAATATATTCGGTTGGCATAAAAGTAATTTTGGTTTTTTAACAGGAATTGTTGTGTGCGATAAATTTAACCATTTTGCAATCTCTCGCAAAGTTATACGACGATTCGATTAAACTATGGCTTTCATTTGGTCATCGTCAACTTCAGAAATTGAAACACTGATCATCTTTAAGTGAAGTAATCTCCAAAAGGGGAAATTTTTTAAACCAGTTTCTGACACCTGTGTATGGAATAGTATGTAATATATGTTGATATGTATCAATATATATTATATTTATGAAGGTATATACGTGTACGCATGCATGTACGCGTATTGATGTTCGATATTCGTGAATTGGACAGGCATTGGTTTAGATAAAATTCCACTTTTCGTCGTTTTTATTCAAAACGATTAAATGAAAATATTATGGAAAGAGTTGATCAGTTGAACAACAACGCAAGCATTGACATAAAATATATATATGTATAGAAATATTCATTATTCATGTAACAAGTTACAAAAAGCACACCCCTATCAGTCGTAGGTACCGTGACGCGATTGCTTTGTTATCGATATTACCTATCGATTGACCCTCAGCAGAGAAATTTTCAATCTATCCTATATATATATACGTATATGTATGCGTTAACTGTGGATATTCGTACTTTCGTTCAGTTTGGTAATCGTATTTCTGCGATTGGCGTTCAATCAAAATCGTTAACGATCCAACGTAACGCTTCGAAAACGAGAATTACGTTGCCGAGAAATGTAGCCATTTTCGAGATTGACAGAGAGATAGGACAGAGGAAGAGATAGAAAGAGAAAGAGAGAAAGAGAGAAATAGAAGGATTTATATACATATGTAGTACGTAAAGCACAGTAGTAGAATCACGCGAAATCGTCGTTAGGATCGAGTGGCATAGCTCGCAAAACGTGAAATTCGTGTATATGCGTGAATTTGAAACTAGAGATGATATCGCGTAGGTAATGCAATCAGATCTCTTTCTCATAGGACTCTGTCAACATGTTTTTTTTTACGGTTACTCAGTATGTCCTGCAGATATTTGAAAAAGTTAGAAAATATAAGTGCGCCGAAAAGGTTCCTAGAGTCGATATTGTTTACCTAAACCATTTATTTTTTTAAATCAATCCAATATTACTCACTCCCTCAAAGACTCTTTGTATTATTATTACAATAATTTTTCTGATTTGTAAAACAATAATGAGACCTAGACTTTTGATACAATTTAAAAAAAAAATATAAAAAGTAATATGAGTCAAAAAAAAATACAGTATGGTTAGAAAATTTTTTTTAAAAAATAAATTAACATTTTGAAAACTATAAACACTGAACTTACGATTTGAAAAATAAAGATAGTTTTTTCTGTTAAATAACTCGAAAACTTTCAAACACCGGTGCCCGTAGGAAACATAGAATCGGACAATTTTTAACTTGGAATAAAATAGTTTTGTAAACAACAAAGTGAAATAACGTTTCGTCGAATTATTTTATACTACCCTACTAGTTTTAACAATTTTTTTCATGGTTCGTATCGGTTACAGAACACTCTATATATGCGTATATATGTGTAGGTATATATATATGTAAAAGGTCGTTCCTGTCTAGTTTCTCTTACGCAGCTGCGAACAGGCCACCGTTTTGCTGTTAGCCGCTTCGTTATCGATATCGAAACGTAAACGTATATCGATCGAGAGCTAACCATGCCCTAGTGTTATCGATTCCTATTCAAGAGCCTATGACTTATCTACAAATTCGTTTCATCTTCTCGTATAATATATTAAATGAAAAAATATACACCCCCAAGATATATCTTATCTAACTAAAAAAGAAAAAATATCAAAGAAATAAAGTACGTACAATAATAGTTAAAATTTATGACAAAAGTGTTATTTAAACTTTAAAATTTGTGTTATCTTAAACACTAAAACTATATGTTTGTGTATATGCGTGTATCAAATTTATATCTGATTATTAAAATATAATAAATAATTTTGTATTATTTTTTAAATATCCAACCTCGACGACGACATGGATAAATTTAATTTAATTTAATTTAATTTAAAAATTTATACGAATCAAATTAAAGGATATATTCTAAAACAAACAAACAAAAAAAATATAAAGATAAGAATATTCATTTACACGCGTGAAGATGATCAGATAATAAATATAATAAATAATTGTATATATTATATCATTCATAATATATTTCACCATAAATAAATTAAAATCAAATTAAGAGAGTATAATAAATGGTAATTAAAATTAAACGATTCGTTTTTTATTTTGTAAGAAAAATAAAAAAGGAAAAAAGAATAGGAGGAGGAGAAGGAGGAAGAAGAAGAAGAAGAAGAAGAAGAAGAAGAAGATGGAAACAAATTAGATAAGAGTATTCGCATTAATCAAGATAAAAATTATTTGAGCCATAGAGTAAAGAGTAAGGATTATATATCAGTTATCTTTGAAACATCTTAGACACGAGTTCGAATTAGTTTTGAAAGTCGAACAGCCGGTTCCACCGGTTTCGATAGACTCGGTGTCTTTAAACGTGTGCCGTTTGACCTTTCACAGATCGAACGACGAACGTCGACCTTTCAGCCTTACTCTACCTTTTATTAAACACAAAGTTATATACATTTCATCTTAATAGAAATGTAAAGAAACGTTGATCGACCTACTAAGATAATCATATTGTCGAGGATGAGACAACTAATAAAAATAAAAATATAAAAAAATAAAAATTAAGAAAAAAAAAGCACGAGATTTCTCTCTCTCTCTTTTACAATTAGTCGATGGTAACGTTTAAATCGATTCATCATCCTTGATGATTTATCTACATTGTCTCGATAATTATCTCGACAATTATCTAACCTATAAATAAGAATGAAATCACCCAACGATAAGTATTATATCAATCATTTAATATTTCCTCGATCTCAATTATTTTTCTATGTATTATTTTTATTCAAATTTTTAACATATATAATATTTCATTATGGTTTAATCGTCGATGAATAATCGCATAATAATATTGATAATTACTTTTTTTTTTAAATTGCAGGATAAGATTTTTATTTTTAAACGATATATTATATTTGTTATATCGACATTAATTAATTGTATTCAGAAATATCGTTGATTAATTTGTTGTCATAAGTATAAATATAGAATATATATTTCAAGACGGTATATAATAATAATGGATAAAAAATCAATTATAAAAATACGAGATAAAAGTTTCGTGGAAGTATTAAAAGGGGTAAGGAAAATCATTGGTTGGTTGGTTGGTTGGTTGGTTGGTTGGTTGGTTGGATAAGTTTAATGGTTCATGTATGCAAGTATTATGAATATCAACAGAACGCACGTGCAGGTGCGAGTACGCGTGGCGAAGGAACGAATACAACCAAGAAAAATAAAAAGGTAGAAAGAAAGAAATAAAGAAAAGAAAAGAAGAGAGAGAGAGAGAGAGAGGGAGAGAGAAAGACTGGGGAAAGAAACAAACAGCCAGTCATGGCTGCGTGACGCTGAGTAAATTCTCTCTGTGCGTTCGTTCGTGCATATGTGCATGGGTACGTATGAGAGAAGATATAAACAAAGCATCCAACTCCTCTTCTTCTAGCAAAACGACGATGAAAGTCGAAGGGTACTTTCTTATTTTTGTAATGACTTTAGGACGAAAGTAGACACACACCAAAAGAGAGAGAGAGAGAGAGAAGAAGAGGGTGAAGAGTTAAGTAGAAATAGAAGGAAAAAGACAAACAGACAGAGAGTGAGAGAGAAATAAAGTGGTCCAGACAAAGATAAAAAAAGACAGATAAGAAAAGAGTGTGAAGAATAAAATAGAAATAGAAAAAAGATAGATTGACAGTCAGAAAGAGAGAAAGAGAGAGAGAAAACAGATACGAGGAAAAAGAAATATTTTAAAAGTTAGATTAGAATTAAAGGGGGGAAAATAGATAAGGATTAAAAATTAATAAATGGAAAACAAATTTGATCAAAACGAAAAGAACTATATATGAAAAAAAATAACTAAAACGATAAAGATGTGAAAATAAAGATTAAAAAGGGAAAAAGGATTGATAAATACTGTATGTCAGAAAGAGGAGGAAAATTATGTCCAAAAGAAAATGGGATAGAAAATATTTCAAAGAATAATAGTGTGAAGAGTAGATTTTGAAATAGAAAAAGAGAGAGTAAGAGAGAGATAGAACGTGGTCCACGAAAGATCAAAAAAGAAATAGCTAAGAGAAGAAGAAGAAGAAGAAGAGTGTGAATTAGAAAAAGATAGAGAGAGAGAGAAAGAGAGAGAGAAAGAGAGAGAGAGAAGATAAGAGCGTACTTCCACAGTAATTTTAGTTACTTGACAATTTGGCACCGTCTACGCCAAATAGAAAGCTACGTTCACAAGTGCCGGAGTTGTTCTTAAAGAAGGAAGGAAGGAAGGGGTTACGGGGGAAGGAAGAAGAAAAGAGAAAAAAGAAATGTTTAAGAGTTGAAGAGAAAGAGAAAGAGAGAGAGAGAGAAGTAAAGTCGACGACGGAGGGTCGGTCGACTACGAAAGTTCGTTTGCTCTTTTCGCGGACGAACGGGACAAGGCATCCTATTTATATCTTTGCAGAAGCTTCGCTTAATGAGTCTAGGTGCTGTCGCGGCTAGTGAGATACGATCGGTTGAGAAGCAAAGGATAAAACCGAGGCAATGTCGTACCCGAAAGTATCATCAACCGACCCACGTACAAACTGTTCATTCATCGAAATCAACCCCACCCCGTTTTTCCTCCAATCCTCTAATCCTCCTACTCATTCTCCACCTCTTCATCATCATTGTCATCATCGTCATTGTCATTGTCGTTGCAGAAAGTATTTCAAATTGCCATGTTTTCGTTTCATTCATCTCAGATTATAATACTTTTTCGAAAGATTATATAATGTATTATATTCTGTTATTTAATATTATTTTATTCAATATTATAAGATCCATTCTATTTCTTCTTGACCATTTTCAGTAAAATAACATAAAATGAAAATATATGGAAAAGCATGAAGAAAGAAAGAATCTTTTCGGGAAGACCCGAATATTTATTTTAAAAAAAGAAAAATATAGATATATATATATATATTATATATTAATGACGATAGATATAAATCGCATGGCGAGATTGATTGACGTTTTCAGAGTAAACGAAAAGAGAGTTTGACGTGAGAACGAGGACAATGATAAAAAAACGGTAGCAAATTGACAGAGTAGGGTTCTTATCAGTATACGTAATGTAAACAGAATGAGAATAATGTACATCGCGAGAGATCGGTATCATTCATTATCGCGTATCAAGCGGAACACCCTGTCAATTATTTCAACCAAAAATTTTCAACGAGTATTTAATAACGTTTCTTCAATTTTTCTAAGAACCTAAATTTTGGTTGTTCTTGTAGAATTTTTCTTTTTTTACAAAGATTTTTTTAATTTACTAGTTTCTCTTTTTCTTTCTTTCTTGAAACGAAATGCAACGATTAGAAAAAAGTGGACTAGTTCTGCTGGATGTTGCTAGGATAGTTTCAAAACGGCCTGCCAGAATCATGTTCGCTCGGTTGTTGTTCGGTGGGTCGTTCGCGATCGAAATTTATGTAACGGCATGTTGCCGCATTCTCCACTAGGAATTATTTTTCGATAACACATAAGAACGATAACCGTCATTGTGCTTCACGCAAAAACGACTACGAAATGTCGCCACAAATTTTTCACCAATTTCTCGATAACCGATCACACAAGTCTCCTCCTCTCCTTTTCTCGTATCCGATCAAAACCGATTTTATACACCTTCGTATGTATACACAATTATTTTTTATTTTAAATCGCTAATATAGCAATAATTATTATTCATTTAATCAACTTGGAAATAAAAGAAAAACTAATTATCTATCGTTAATAATTGATAGATACATTATAATTGGGTTAAAAATAATTAGACACCCGGTATAAATGATATCAAACAACAGTTCAAACGATCTCGATAGTCGAATCTCGAAAGTGGACACCAGCATCGATGTATCTTATGGCTTATTAAACAAACGTTATCGGTAAACTCGTTCTATACCATATGAGTCACGTAACTCTTATTACGCATAAATATCTCTCATTTTGTTTTTAATTAAAAACAAAAAAAAATATATAAAAAAAAAAGAAACGGGATACATGACATTATAAGTCGCGCGACTTTATCGAAACTCGTTGTTTATGTTTTAATAATGCAAATTGGAAAGTAGTTATATTATAATATTTGAATAGGTATTTGAATTGTATATACAACGATAGATAGAAAAGATATAGGAAAGAAAAAAATCCGATCAATCGATTGATTGATCTATTGATTGATTAATTGATCGATCGAGCTGATCGAACGAATAATCGATCGATCTTTAAAGAAGAAAAGAGTTTAAAGAACGATAAGATTTTCCAGGGAATAACCCATTGGAATCGCATGATCGTAACTCGAAAGATTGTTCCTATCGTAACACAACGATGCGTCTACTCGAAAATGATAACGGTCAAGGATACAAAAAGAAGAGGATTAGAAAAGGAAAAAGAAATAGGGAAAGAGATATATATATATGTGTGTGTTTGTAATAAGAGAGTATTCGACACGTTCGTCGTTCACAACGATAGAAAATCAATGTACCGTGAGAATAAAGTATTCCTAAGGCTCGAGGTTCCCCAACTTTCCACGATTTCGAAGGGAAAAGATTTTAGATACGTGCAATAGATGTGCACTTTCTTCAAAGTCGAGAATAAACGTTTAGCTCAAAATACAAACTCGATTTAGAATTTGTGATAACACTTTACGTGTTTAAACGTAATTTCGAATAAAACATAATCGTATCGACCTAATGTCACCCCTTTATACGATACAAATGATACGAGAATTTATAAAAACGTGATCTAATAAGTATTATATTCATTATTGTTTTGTAAATATTTTGACAATAGTTTTGTTTAAATGAATGAAAGTATTTTTAATATAGTAGGCATGTAACAAAATATCATGCGTTAATTAATATCCCAAACAATTTTAGATCCTTTTCATAATCAACCGTAACAACGAACGAAACGTCATTAAAAGTTGTTGTCAGGAAAATTGACATTTATGATAAGACGAACAATGTAATTAATTATTAATTAGTTAATTAATAATATTTGAGAATTTGACGTGCGAATGAAGAAGAGAACGATCATATCGAACCAAATGCCCTTTTCTTGTATCCTTATTAATTATTTAAAATATCATTTATACGCATATTGACGTATCCACGATACGTTGGAATTATCAGAGAAGTTTTAACGTTAATTATTTATTTCTAAATAAACAATCGGCGATTATATAAAAAAGATAATAACGATTTATGAAAGCGATAAGTGTGTAGGTATCATCATGTGGCCACGGATAGTTTAAAATTTCATAACCATAAACTTAAACATAACTCGTGCGTTTCTCCCCGTCGTATCTATTATAAATATAACTTCTTACAACCAGTCGGTTTTTCCTCTCCTCCCCCCCCCCACACACACACACGCCACATGCAAAAGTGAAGAGAGAAAACTTTACTTTCTTTGTCGCGTTGTTGTCACATATTAAAGCAAGTAAGCAAATAAATAAGTAAAGAACTTAAAAGTAGAAACCGGACGATTATAACATCGATTGAACGTATAAACCTGCTTTCGTCGCGTTCTTTATAGACACAGTCGTATAAAAAAAAAAATGAAGATAAGTAAGATACATAGATGATGAACACAGTTGCATAGTAATAAAATGATTAAAAAATAATAATAATACCGGTAGAAGAGGGTAGATAAAGATAAAGATGATTAGCGAATAATAAACACGAATTCTTATTTCTATATATGTGTGTATATACATATATATATATATGCATATGTGTAGTAAAAGAAAATATTAATATGAATAGGAAGTAGTCGATGCAGGAACACCTGCAACGGAGTTGCCGTTCGCATTACGTACGTCATTAAGGCGGGAAAAGAAGATATTTTTTTAAATGTTTATAAAGAAAGACAGATGATGCATAAATCTTTCTCGAAGGTAGGTGTAATAAGAAGAAAAAGATATAACAAAAGAGACGACTAGGCGAGTCGCGTGACCGCACGTGTGAGACTGTCCTTAAAAATAAAGAACCGCTTAAGAAGATAATTTAAATAATAGAAGTAAAAGAGGAAGATTAGAAACTAATCAATTAATATAGAAAAAGATTGAAAATGGTAGATCAAGGATGGAAGAAATGGTCCCTCAACTTGCATATACACATCGCACGTACACTACTGAACGGTAGAGTAGATGCACACGTATATAAATCATACGTTGTAGTTCAAAGAGATAGATACACATGTACACGAATCACCCATATCACGAGGGATACATACACACGCTCACACAAAGAAATATTTAGAAACTAATCGGTTAATATAGAGAAAGATTGAAAATGGTAGATCAAATATAGTAAAAGGATGGAAGAAATGGTCCCTCAACTTTCATATACACATCGCACATACACTACTGAACGGTAGAGTAGATGCACACGTATATAAATCACACGTTGTAGTTCAAAGAAATAGATACACATGTACACGAATCCACCCATATCACGAGGGATACATACACATACTCACACAAATATATTTATATGTATATATATATATATATAAAGACGCGAAGATGTACGAGGAGTAAAAGAAGAAACTCACTCCAGAAATAATGCACAGTATCCATCCAAGCCGCGGCGGCGATGGTGATGGTAGGGTTATGCTTCTTCTGGAGATTCTCTAATAGCTCGTCGTTTCTCGCTATAGGAGAATAAGAATAAAAAGAAGCAGAGAGAGAAGAAATAGAATAAGATGATGACTAAGAAGTAGTAGTTTTCTTCGTTATCCTTCCGAAGTAGTAGTTTCGGTATTCGTAATAGTCCAGAAGGAGACAGCAGGCGTCCGTTGACGTCCGTCGGATTCGTTGTTGCTGTCTCTTCTTCTTCTTCTTTTTTTTCTTTTTCTTCTTCTTCTTCTCCTTCTTCTTCTTCTGTCTCTGATTGCGACGCCGTCGTCGTCGTCGTCGTCGTTAGATCGACGACGACAACAACAACAACACAACAACAACTAACAATCAACCACCAACTATCGATAATCAACTAAATTTTGAATAATAATAATAATAATAACTATAACCACTACAAATATAAAGGATTTGATGCAACTTCTTTATTCTTCTTTATTTCTTCTTTATTATCCTCTATCTCTCTCTCTCTCTCTCCCTTCTAATCTTTCACTCTTCTTGCTGATCCAGTTTCCTGTATTTTTCTCTTATCTTTTTTTCAAATGGCAAACATTTCACAAAAAAAACAAAGAGTACAAGGGACAGGAGGATTATCCGCGTGTCTTTCTCGGATTGGTTGGTTGGTATCTTCTTTTAAATGAAATTAGAATGATTTGAATCGATTTCACACACGATGATATCAAGTCGGTCAACACCTTTTCAAAAGGTCAGCCATCGCGAGCGGCGTGCTTCCTCCGGTCGCGAACATAACAACGCGCGACGTGAAATCCACCCCCTCCTCCCGCCACCGATCCGTCCTTTCCTCACCCCGATCTCCTCTTCGTCACCACCTCCACCAACACCTACAACACCACCTCCTCCACCACCATCCGGCGAGGCGCGCGAATTTCGCGGCTCTTTTCGCGCTGTTCTTCTTCCCGCCTTCGAGTTTGTTCCACGCACACGCGGTTCCCTACAATTTTTTGAAACTCCAAAGGAAAAAAAGAAAGAGAGAGAGGGAGACAAATTGATTGACAGTTTGATCGAAATTATATTTACGATGTGGGTAATTTACTTATTTTATATCAAACTACAAAAATTACCACGAATAATTTCGTTTGAAATTTAATTCACCAATTGGTGAACAACGCGAAAAAAATGGGCGCGAAAAAAACTATGCGCATCTTTTTATTCTTTCTTTCTTTCTTTCTTTTCTTCGTTATTATTTCAATTCCCACACTATAATCATCGTATCCTCTTTTGCGATTTGTCTTCGATGATAAAACGTAGCAACAATATAACAATAATAATAATAATAATTATAATAATAATAATATCAACAATAACAACCAACAACACGAAAATTTCTTTCTTCGCACTACTTTCGAATGTTCCCTTTTTAATTCAGTTTCTTGAATCGTATTTTTATGAATTTTTCTACACTCCTTTTTTTTATCTTCGATATAATATATATATTTGATTTCGAAAAAAAACACACCCACACACGAATAAAATAGTTGCGAAGAGAAGGGTGTTCGAAGTGTAAGTTTAGTAGGTGGTTTAAGTCACGGCAGAGTGGGGGTAAGCGATTCACTGTGCGCCGCGATATCTCTCAGGCACGCGTCCTTTTTACACAACCCTTTACCTTTATCCTTTTATATATATATATACACTCTCTCTCTCTCTTTCTCCCTCTATACACACATATACAAATACATAAAATTCTTCAGAGTATTTTATTTTTCCACACGACACAGGGCACTATTTGAATCGATATAATTCAATCCGATGAAATACGACAAATCGAATTTCAAGAAAATCAGGAAATGATCGATAAACGATGAGAAGAGTAGAGAGAAATGTATCATCCAATAACGATGAAACAAAATAACATAGAGAAACAGTAACAATAACACCATCCACACTAGTATAATAGTAGTAGTTTGTAATGGTAGTAATAGTTGTACGTTACAACGCAAGATAGTAAAAGAGAATTCAGTCGGACGTAGTTGAACTAACTGACGTAAGTAAGAAGCTTATGCGCGCGAGCGAACGGCCTGGCAGGCGGGTACTAGGCAAGAGAGGTATACGTCGTTCGAACCTATCTGTCGTCTCGCCTCTCTCGTCACGGCGCGACGCGCTCTTCTCTCACTCTTGTTGGCTACTCGGCAAGTGAGTGAAAGAGAGAGAGAGAGAGAGAGAGAGACAACGAGAGGGGTAGGGGAAAGAGGGGGAGGACGCACGCAGCTCGGCACACACCGGACGGATGCATACGCCGAGCGCGCGCGCTCCTGTTCCTAACCTAACACGACCCCGCCACTATTTTCTTATTATTTTAAATAAACACTCTTCATTATTTTTAATATAATACCTTTTTTTTCTGTTTATAACACATGTTTGTGTATATAAAATATGGGTTTATGTGAGAATCACTTGAGAGAGGATGATATGAATTGTGACAAGCTATTTTGTAGGGATATTTAAAGAAAATGTTTAGAAATATATAATAAAAATGATAGATATAGATAAATAGAGTTAGTTAGATAGATAGAAAATAAAGAAGAGAAACATACACGCGTAGAATAACACCGGCTCCTGTCTGGCTCGAACGGAGCAAGTAACGCGGGAGCCAGCGGCAAATGCAGCTTAGCAGCAGTAGCAAGAAAACAACAAACTGCACACTCAGTCAGCGAGAACAGCAACGCGTTGCTGCTGCTGCTGCTGTTCCTGACAATCGCGAATACGACGTGTCAGAAGAAATGAACTCGTATCTCGGAAGATTTTCTTCAAGCCAGCGTGCATCTATCGCGCGCGTCATAACTTCTCTCTCTTTCTTTCTTTCTTTCTTCCTTTCTTTATCTCTTTAGGTTCTCCTCAAAGTATAATCACATTCTCTTTCTCTGTATCGCTTGAAATTGGTGTTGCTTGTATCGTTCGTTCGTATGTTCGTTCGTTCGTTCGTACGTTCGGTCAGTTATATCGTCGTCGTTGTCGTAGTCGTCGCTGCTGTCGTCTTTGGAGAAGCGTACATAGTGGCCGCTGCCGTACGGGACGCCACCGCCGGGAGAGAGCCAACGGGCGTGGACTGGTGCGAGCGAGAGAGAACGAATAAGAGGGAGACCGAACGATTGTAGGTGCGAGAGCGAGAGAGAAAGAGAGAGAGACAGCAACTAAGACGCGGTGTAACTCGCGCGACACGGACACGTTCGACACACTCTTTTCTTTCGTCGTCTTACTTACCACTGGCCGAGCTGACGTGGCGTCGAGCGCGCGCGGCCGACGGAGCCCTTTATCCGACGGATTTAATTCGCACGGTTATATCAGCGCGCAGGGCTGCACCCCGGTAAATAGGAGCGCAGTCACCACTCTTGTTTTTGGTATGCCAGGAATGGCACAAAGAATCTAGACAACGCACACGCCTGCTGCGCAGCCGGTCTGCGCACACGCTGACACCGCTTATGCGGCCGCGGGAGAAACCAGAACCCGAACACAACCGACAATACCCGAACTTTCCCCTACCAATTCAACACGACCGACACCGAACTCTCTCTCTCTCTTTCTATCTCCTCCCTTTCTCTTCCCTTTCCTTCCCATCCCTTCCCCCCACTACAATCACCCCTTCAGTCGCGTCACGCACGTAATGGAGCTTGGATGCGCTTCTTCTTCTCCTTCTCTTTTCTTCTCTTCTCTTCTTCTCTTCTCTTCTCTTCTTTCCTTCCTTCCTTCCTTCGCTTCCGCACGCGCGCTCCGCACCGTGTTCGACCGACCGACCGACCGACCGACCGACCGACCAACAGACCAAACCAACGAACGAACAAACGAACGAACGAACGAACGAACGTACGTCGACCGAACGCGACCGTCCCCTATCCTCCTCGAGTCGAGTCGGCTTCGAGAGAAGCACTTGTTGAATTTCAGGACTTGCGTTTTAGGCTTCCCATCCCGTAATACGACCGAAACGGAATCGGACCGCGTGCGCGCGTGTCACTTATTTAAATATTATTCTTTAGATTTCACACATATTTCTTTTTGAATTTCTAAAAAAAATATACATGGAAAATACACTGCGAAAATAGAAATAACTAATAAATGAACTTATATTTGTCTCAACCTTTTTTTCTTAAATACGAGAAAACTCTGTTCAAAAGATTGGAAAACTCGTCGAACAAATCCATCCTACTTTTCATCGTCAAACGTTTTTTTTCTTTTCTCTTTTCTCCTTGTAAAATATTAGCAATCTTTTGATTAGATTTGTATCGAGCGATGAAGTCGATACATTAAGGATGGTAGATAGAACTCGTTAATAGAACGCTTTAAATAACTGTATTCGTTTATAGCATCGAAAGAGAAAGAGCCACAATGATGGTTGAACGAAAGCGAATTCGATAGGGTCGTTTTGCGATGTGAGTATCGAAACGATATCTATCCTCTCCTGTCGTTTCGTACGATCGTAATCCGTTTACGATTCGACGTCTTGTCGTTTACGTTAACTTGTCCCTTTCCTTTCTTATCGTATCGTTTTACCCTTACCCATGGAAAAGGGACTAACCATGTTCTTTAATGGATCTAAGAAATCGACTCTCGGCAGGTCATCGTCGTCGTTGTTGTTGTGTTAGGTGCTGTTGTAAGTGACCTACTTTGGGACAAGTGCGTTTGCTTAAGATCACCAACCGACGTTTATGTTCTTCGTCGTTTAAGTAAACGACACCCTTGTCCCGCCTATTTGCCACCCTCGACTAAACCTTCCTCTTCTCTCTTCCTATCATCATTACAACACAAGACTATGTTTTTCTACTTTAACTTCCACTTTACACTTTTTAATAGACGAGAAGAACTGTCATTAAAAACTATTGAACAACTTCTAATCTATATTTTTTTTTCTTTTTTACAGAAACTATAAGTATTCTCTCATGCGTACATTTAATCGTTACTGCGAATGATCATAAAAAGAACGGAAAAGAAATTGTTCACGTTTCTATGCATTAAATACGATATATTAAAAAAAAAACAATTCAAGCGCCTTATTTTTCTTCGAATAAATCTATTCGAATAAGGAGAATATTATTCTCGTAATAGGTTATTAAAAAAAAAAAATAATAATTAGCGAAAGAAATGGAAAATACTACAGGGAAATAAATATTTGCGTATCGGCAATTTCCACGATGAAAAGTAAATTCAATGTTTTCGTATGGAAAAAGATTCCTACCCCGAAATGTAATATTGAATTGCACACAAAATGTGGTATGCAAATACTTTTGTTTATTCATTGTATAATAAATGAAGTGTAAATAATGTTTTATATGATTATCCAACTGGTATATGCGATGATAGGTACTCTACACTACGTTCAGCGTATTCTTATTGCGTTACTCCAATAATGTTTATAACTTTATATTTAGAATGGTATTATATAAAAATGTCTATGGAAAAAAAAATCCATTGTTTCCTAGAAAACAATAGAAAAGAATTACATTACTTATATTATACCTATTTTCGATCATGCAAAATATCAGGTTTATTGGAAAGAAAAATGTTTGAAATTCGTTTCATACGAACAGAAAGGGGGTTGACTCGAACGATACAACAAACGATCGTTTTATATCGAGATGAATTTATCTGCTCGGTAGAAGCAAATTTTACTTCTCAACATTTGCGTATATGTGTTTATTTGTATGTGTGTGTATAGTCCGTCGACGCATTTCACCCGTTACGCGCGCACTTTGTCATCGCTCGGCTGTATTTAAATTAACTGACAGATAAATTGACCGGAAAGAGAAACGACCGAAGCAGCTTTACTCGTTCAACGTAGTTTCCACGAATCGAAGTTCTTTAAGTTTTTGTTTTGTCGAAAAACGTTTGAAATATTTTACTTCCGCGAAGAATGAATTTTATATTACTTACGTAATAATACTTTTTGATTATTAATTTTTTTATATTTATTATGTATATAAGCATAATTAATTCATTAATATTATTATTTATATTAATTGGAAAATTATTATTATTATTATTATTATTTGTAATATCAAATATCTTCGAAGAATGAAAGTAATATCTTTAACATAGTAAATTGTTAATTTAATTATCCTATATAATATTATTTAATTATTTAAAAAATGATTTTTCTTTAATATTTTAAGTATATACAGGAAGATAATATAATTTTTTTTTTTCACGCGCTCGTAGTCAATTTCAATTTTTAAATTCTCTTTTTATTAGTACTCTAACTTTCATATATTTTTGTTTCTTTTTCTAGTTATCTTTTTATATCACATTTACGAGATTTCCGTACGATGAATCGTGTTGAAATGAACTAAGAGTCAAATAAAAATAAAATGGGGGTTGACACGCGACTCGCTTGAATCACGTCGGATCGAAGGTAACGAGTGAAAGGCTTTTATGGAAAAGGTACAAAAGTGCTCGTAATTAACGTTTTCAAACGTGTTACTTCAACGACGACAACGACTACGACGACTACTACGACACAACGACGGTGGTATTGGTGATAGTGGTGTTGGTGTTGGTGGCAGGTTTCTTTTGTACACTCGGCCCATTGTACTCGACAAACGCCACGAACGAGCAAACAGTGTGCTGCATTTTTTTTCTTTTTTTTGCTCGCGTGCGCGCGTGAAAATGCACTTCTCTACCTATTGGAAAAATTTTCCCAGAGTTTTTCCTATGATTTTTCTATGAATCATTATAGTTGGCCAATAAAGGCTATTATTTTTCACGTTGATTATTTTTAACTATTTATACGTATATTATTAAAAAAAAAAATAAAAAGATAAAATAAAACACTCCGTTGTATTTTTTTAATTCGAACAAATGTATGATATTTTGCATTTAAAAAAGGAAAAAGAAAGAAAAGAAAAAGAAATACAAAATAAAATTATGCAAAAGGAGATAAAGCAGCAATGGGATACGCGGGAAGTTGTAAAACGGGGATATTCCTTTGGGGGGGTTAGGGAAAATCTTGGAGTACTTATCTCACAGCTCAATTTTAGCATCCACGAGAAAAGCAAACAGATATTGTCGTGAAGGTTTCTGCAAATGGTCGGAGGTGGAGCTCGTGCCAAAGTCACGGAGACAACAGGTTTCTAACGGTAATTAAAAACAAGAGAGACAGAAAGGAAGAGAGAAAGAGAGAGAGAGTTTCTCTTTAACAGTTGAGAAAGAACGGTTAAGAGAATGCAAAGCTTATCTTATTTTAATAGGTTTTAAAGAAACACCAGCTAGAAATGCTTTCTCTCTCTTTCTATTTCTCTCTGTTTTTCTACCTCCATTTGATTCTAACATTACACATACACATAGAAAGAGAGAAAGAGAAAGACTCAGCATTGAGAATAAAATCGACGATTATCCTTCTCTTTATACCCTCCACTTATTCGAGCTATTTGGGCTCGCAAACCCCCATCTATTTAATGTCCGATAGTCGTAAAGTCATAAAACTTCCTACCATCCTCGTTTGCGTAGTGATACACCATGGAGGTTACCTATACTAATTGAAAAGGTATAATCGAACAATGACGATTTCTATCGTAAACGGAATATCGGCTTTGTATGTGCCCTGTTCCAACATTCACTCGACCGTTATAACCGATAATCGTCAAGTAGGCAAAAATAGAAATATAAATAAGAAAAAGAAATAAAAATAAAAAAATGGAAGAAAAGTTAAATGTAGAAAGGGAAAAAACATAAATTTTCTTCCTTCCTTCCTTCTTTCTTTCTTTCAATCTTTATGTTCTTTAGAAAAGACGATACACACGCGATAGCTGTGCAAGAGCCATTCCACGTTATGCAACGATGCACTTTGCATTTGGTCTCATCAGTTAACTCTACCTGGAATTGAGAGTAGGTTCATCGACATCATCACCGATTACTCGTAAACTACCTGACTCCTTCTTCCTCTTCCTCTACTTCTTCTTCTCCTTCTTCTCCTTCTTCTTTTTCTTTCTCTTCTTAATCCTCCTTTTATTCTTATTTTTTTTTCCAACAAAAAATGTGCAACGTCGTCGCTTTAATAGGAATTGTATATACACGTATGTGAACATACATACACGTATGTGTGTGCATAGAGGATTAAAGAAAGATATTATTGTAACGTTGTTTTCTTAGAAAGGTAAGTTTCGTTAGAAAAGTTTAGATAGAAGGTAAAATAAAGAGAAATCGTTGAATTCGATGTTACCAACATTGTCGCGATAGTTGGGATCGTATTCGATGATTATTATTATTATTATTATTTTTATTATTATTGTTATTTTTATTATTATTGTTGTTGTTGTTGATATTATTATTATTGAAATGAAACTTCTTTTGGGAGGGTACCGAAAATTTTCAACCGAGACGAAAAGTGAAAGGTTTTAAGGGGAGCACGTTACTTGAGAAGTGGAGGTGAAACGGGGAAATATCGATTGGGCAAGACTTCCAAGAACGACAGGGGAGATACAACGAAACAGCTTTGCAGCGGGTACTAACAATTTAAAGCGCGACACGAAAAGTGCAACAACGTCATTGATAAGAATCATTGAAAAAATATTTTATTACCGCCCCCTCCCCAATAATGGGGAAAGTAAGAGAATAAAATAAACTAAAAATAAAAGCTGAACTAACGATTCAAATTAATCATATGCTTTTTACGATGAGACTAAACTTCTTAAATCATTTTCATGAATCAATCATAAATTAATGCTTGTTTGCTATTAAAATTATCAGAGAATTGTTTGACGTAAAAATTGACTTACTTTAAATCTGCAGTGATGAATGTATGATGGGTACCCTTAGGATGACGATGACGATGAACAAACACTGACTCTGCAACTGCATTGCACGCAGTCCATTCAATAAGAAACTAATTTTTAAATAAACTTAATTAATAACACGCTAATACATTTTAACAAACACTGTTTCTACACTGCTCTATTTCAACGGTGATCTGAAACAGAAATAAAAACAAAATTATGAATAACATTGTTATAGGAAAAAATTAATATAATTAGTAAGAAAAATGTTTAATATAAAAATTAACTAACATTTATTCTCCATTGACGAATGCAAAATGGGTCTCCTACCCTTAGGATAACGATGAATAAAAAATTTTAAAAATAAAACCTGAAAAGCTGAAATATACTAAAGATTTTAAAACAATATTTCCTGTAAATTATTTCTGAAGACAGTACACACATTAAAAAATATTTTATCATAAAGATTCAATGTTAAATATAAAAAAGAAAATGTAAATAATCTATGATAATTGACATTATTAAAAGTTAAAAGTTTATGAAATATTCGTGATATGTAACGAAATATGCAAACTATTTGTTTGATAGTGTTTGCTTTGTATTTTAATATACAAACATAAGCAATATCAATTGCCTAGATCCCATTACTTGTATAAAATTACATACTAAGTATGTAATATTGGTACAAATTGTTAATAAAAATCTTTGAAGTTGTTTAAATAAGACAATAAATATACCAAAAAACTCAATGAAAAGTGATCTAAAAAGTAAAACAATTTTTATAGTCTCTTTAGTAAAGAACAACTTCCTATAATATTAAATTTATTATAATAATGTTAGAAATATAAAATTATTCAATAATTTAATACGACACGCAAGCAGGTCTAAATTTGTCCAAGGACGGAAGGGGATTGAATAGATCTTTCAACGTATATCCTTGAAAGTGTCGAATGTTTGCTCGGCTGTTGTCGGTTGTTTACGTCTCGACAATGCCTAGCTAGAACAAATATATAAATCATAGGATATACGTTAAATGTTGTTTATATTCTTATTCGCTCTCTCTCTCTCCCTCTATCGCACTCTTTTATTCTCATTCTTTTTCTCTCCCTTCTACCCCTTCGCCATCTTTCAAAAACACACTTTTTTTCTTACATTCTTTATATTAAAATAGAAATAAGCTTACCTCGGCGGTTATGAAAATAAAAGACCAAACACAATTACTGAACTGGGCGTATGTATTTGTGCTGGACTCTCTTGATGCTGGAAAGTCTGAAAAAAGTAAAAAATAAGATTGCATTATTATAATAAAAATTAAAATCTAATATATGAGTGTGTAAACGTGTGCGTACGAGATACCTATACTGTATGCATAAACATAGAAATACATCATATGTGTGATGAAAATTTAATTTAATATGAAATACGAGCTATAAAGATGTAATAATGAAAAATAATTAATTAATGTATCACTAGAGATAGTCATAAGTATCGATATCGTAAAAATAAATTGGAAAATTTAATAAAACATTGTTAGGTAACTTTGGTGAACGATTTGGCGGGAATCCGAGAGACAGCAATGATTTATTTTCACTGATATCTTTTGAACTTTTTAATATTTTACTTTGATATACTCACGTATAAAAATCTTATATTTAGCTATCGTTAGATATATAACAGAAGGTTGTAAGTAAGAAAATATCTTGTAATTACCTGATATTAACAAGATTAACTGTGAAAATGCAGTATTGTCTAATTAATGTTCTGTACCCTTATAGAAATTAATAAATTAATATAGAAAAAAATACGACATATAAGATGATTATCAAACTATAGAGTAGTATATCTTATAAAATCTGACAATACAAATTTAAAAAAATTATTACAAAGGTAGTTTTTATTGTCAGTACGAAATTAGATGAATAATTTCTTAATTGCAAATTCAAATAAATCCAAACGTTTCAGTTGTGGGATTGTGGCCTCCTCAAAATTGTGGACACTCCAAAGTTGTATTCTAATACGTACGTATGGAAGAATTTTTAAATAATCGATTTAATAAAAATAAATGATTCATAAATATACTTATTAATCATCTAAATATTAGAAATAAAATAAAAATCAATTATTAGAAATAGAAAAAAGCTGTTCAAAAGTAGGTTACTGGTAAGAGAAATAGGTCAGCGATACAAAAGTAGGTCACCTGTACAAAAACATAGTAATAATCCCATACGTATTGAATGTATTCAGAGAAAGATAGGCGAAGGTATACGTCCAAGTCAAACGAGCTCAACGTCGGTACTGTTTATATCTCTCGGTGAATTCTAGGAAATTCGTTATATATGAAATACACATAGAAAAACATTCCTTAACTACCGGCTTAGTTGAGCGTTCGATGTATTGTTTACGTTCGCTACTCTTCGTCGATCCTCGGCCGGTGTCGACAACCGAATGTTGCCATTTCGTCGTTAGATTAGTTATTAACCTTCGGATATGTTCGGTACTTGTCGTATGTATTCGTAACTACTTTTAATAATAATCGTTAGTGTTCTTCGAGCGTCGGAAGGAATAACAAGGATACTATTTAAAGTATATCATTTATTTCGCGTTGCGTATGCGTGTGCGTGTGTGCGTGTATTTTTCCTATGCAAGTGATATGCATATGTATGCGAGTGTGTGTAGTGCTGAAAAGTGATATATACATATATGGATACCTGCACTTATGGATATAGATTATGCAACGTTGGATATAAGAACAAAGTACATCTAAACGTAAGTTGACCATAATTTTTAACTTTTCTAACATTCGATCTCGGCGAGGTAGGGTTTAGTGTTAAACATATTATATGAATAATTTTCAATAAAACAAAATTCTAATAGGTAATCGTAACGTTATACAATTTTTTGAACCGGACATTGTAAGATACGTAAAATAAGAACCACTTTCAGAATTTTTACAATTTTCGTTCGTTGATTTTCATAATTAGTTGCATTTTCATTATGTATATATACATGTATTAAATATAATCATTTTATGCTTTAAATGCTTTCATTAATTATGGGTTAAACAGAGAAAAGAATAGGTGTCTGATTTGAAATAAGGAGCTATATTTTCAATAGAAATAAATTTATTTACATTAAAAAAGTCGAGATGCGTGTGTATATTAGAAAAGAAAAAAATATACTCGAATGTTTGAAAAATAAATTAAAAGAATAGAGCGGTAACTATCTAATTATTTAAGATTAATTTCATATATTGACAGGTACAAAACTTTTAAATGTTTCACAAATCTTATAGAATATGCTAGTAAAATTTAAAAAAAAGAAATAAGATATATTTTGTAATTTTTAATATATATTTATCTCGTGTATATATATATAATGTAATTAGGCTTATCAAAAATTTCAGATACATCAAACAATTATTTTTTAATAGTTTTAATCGAATATAATCGAAATATACATAAATCTATTTATTAACTATCTGAATATTAGGAGATAAAATAAAAATCAATCATTAGAAATATAGAAAACATCTGTTGAAAAGTAGGTCATCAGTAAGAAAGTAGGTCATCGGTAAGAAAGTAGGTGAGATGTACAAAAGTAGGTCATTAAATGAAACATAAAATTTATTTCAAAGTAGTTTTACTTTTAGTTTTCGAAAAAGACAATACATTGAACTTATATTATGTGCTTTGCGATTATAATATACATATCCTTTGATAATTTAACAATAATTTAGCATGTGTTCACTACTGTAGTGCACTCTACTTATTTTTTAAATTGTACTAATACATATACATTGGTTTAAATATTACATACTTTTTAATATACTTCAAAATATAGAATAATTTCGATTTCTTTTTATTTCATATGTTTTTATATAAATTCTACGAACCGGACCTCAATACTGGATCGAAATATTAATTAAAAAATGCCTTAATAATTTTTACTCCTTCCAAATAAATATTCTGTTAGATTCAGACGTGTAGGCATGCACATGCGCATAGAATAGGATTTCTTAGAAGTGGTGTTAGTTTAACGAGAATAAAATTTGAAATGAATAGAATTAATCCCCTCCGATAATCATGTAAACAAATTTCGAAAATAAAACTGTCATAGATGATATCGAACCAGTATAACGGTGGATTTCGAGAAGGAAGGTACGCATGACTTATACTTATTACATTTAAATTATAATATGCATTTTCTATGATAATTTAACAATTATTTAGCATATGTCTGCTACTCTTATGTACCCTTCTTATATTTAAGAATGTTCTAACACGTATACATAGGTTTAAACATTTCATTCTTTCTAACGTAATTCAAAATATATAATAATTTGGATATTTTTTTATTTTGTATATTTTTAGATTTAAATTAAATTATTGTGGCTATTTTAATTCTACTCGGATTCACTCCTTGTTTCCATTTAGTCATTTTGTATTCACACTTTCTTCTGTTATATCGATAATTATTCTAAATTTTTTTCAAATCTTACTCTTAGGCAGAGGCTATTTACGATTATTTTCAAAAAAAAGGTTCTTCGTCTAATATTGCAATCTTAAAGATTTTCACATCCCTCTTAGGTCTTCGGAAGCAGTTACCTCCTCGTGATTAGACCTGGGCACTGGTATTTTACTTTCCATATAATGTTTATCATATTTTATATGCTATACATTCCATGGTAAGTAAAATCCTGCCAAAGACCGCTTACCATAAACATTATAATTGTAATTAGTTTCTTTTAACTTCCAAATTAATATCATATTTTTTTAATTCTTTTTCCTTGACAATTAACCATTATAATAAAACTTTATTCAATTTAAAATATTTTGTGAAAGAAATAATTTTAAAATTCAAATTGATTCCTTCTATTCCTAATTCGTCTATAGAAGCTATTTACTTTATAATGTTTATTAATATAACTTTTATATTTTTATAATGAAATGTACGTATATATGTAAAATAATTATTTAAAATTTGTTATGTGTTAATAATTAATATTCTAATAGTTTAATAAAAAATGTGATTTTAATAACTAATATTAAAAACTTAAAAAGTTTCATTACAATCGCGTGTGGATATTACACGCACTTTTATTTTATTATTATTATTACGTTTGCCTTAAGCATTAGATTATACACGAAACAACGATCTTCCACGAGTTTGTATTCCTATGATACCAATAAAGGTTCTCTCGTTATGCTGCTAATGTACACTCCAACTATCGATTCTAACTCGATTCTAATTTCTTCCTTGTAATAGGCTTTTTTTCCGAAAACAATCGTTGGAATATCCTATTCTTTGAGAGAATGGTTTAAAGTCAAGTCATCTGACCTATTCGAAGCAGCAGCTTCCAAAATCAGGATAGCAATGATGATAGCCAACTTCCGAAATGGAGATGGTACATGAAGAAGAAGATTAGTAATCAATTGAGATAATACGGTGTAAAATAATTTGGAATGATACAACTTACCTAAACGAGCAAGCCCTCTTTTCGTTTTGCTAAATTCAAAATCGATAATTTGTTTTATAATATAAAAAACAAAAAGAAACTAAAATAGAATATGATAAAATTAAAAGATTTTTGTACTTGTAAATATTTTAAATTTATCTTTTCATGCGTGTACGATCTAATATTATTTTTTTTTTGTTCTAACGTAAGAATTTATTTATAACAGAAAACAAAAAAAAAAAATATATATATATATATAAAAGATACTGAAAGTAAGATTTTATCTTTCATCGTGGTAGGTACGAGAAGATAGTCGCGGTAAAGATTTTTTTTTTTCTTTCGAAAAAGCAATTTTTCGACGATATTTCAACGTTAGGATGCTTTTATTGTCTTCTTCTTTATCCGTCGTTCGCGTTTATCGGAGTAAAGAAAAAGGAACGAATAAAGAAAAATGAGAGAGAGGAATAGACGCGCGTTCGGCTCTTCTTTCAATAGCTGAGCCTTCACCGCGTCCTCTCATAAACTTCAAAAACATTTCTTATAACCAGCGGATGTTCCGCGACGGTAAGATTCCTGGCGGGTCTTATCCAGAGTAGAGATTTACTCACGAGGGTGGTAAGGTTGAAGGTATTGAGAAATATCGCGCGGATGGCGCGTTTCGAAAATTCCCTTTCTTCTTGGGTTCTTCTCCCCCGAGGAAGCAAAAGACTACGTCCTTGCACCACTCTCTCTCTCTCTCTCTCTCTCTCTTTTATTCTCTTTCACTCTTTTTCACTCTCACGCGTTATATTCTCTTAAAAAGTAAAACCTCTTTCTTTACCTACTACACTTTTATTACAATCTCTTATCTTTGTCGTTTATCTTTCAAAGAGAATAGAACGAAAATAGAGAATAGGAGGACTCTTCTTTTTTTTTTTTATCGAAACAACACGTCTAGAATAAAAAACACAAGCACGTATTGCTAAATGAAAAATAAAAATGATCTATTTATTAGAATAAATTTTGATTAAATAAATAATAATCCAGAAAAAAATAACGAAACGTGGAATAGACGTTTTCCATTGTGGATTATCTTTGTGAGGTGTTAGAAGAAAAAGAAGAAGAAAGAAAGGAAAAAATGGGGTTAAAGTAAACGAAGATAAGACGTGAAATCTTAGCATGCCAACGTTATTATCTTCTACCATGAAGATGAACGAAAAGCAAGCAAGCAAGCAAGCAAGCAAGCAAGTAAGTAAGGAAGCAAGCAAGCAAGGAAGGAAGGAAGGAAGAAGGGGGTTAGAGATGTTAAGGGGAAAGGGGGGGTTTGGAAGGAAGAAGACGTTGAAGGGATGAATTCGATGCGGATAAAGAGGAACCATGGAGGAAGGAAGGAAGGGAGGGATGGAAATAGAAGGCGAGGAAGCTCACCTGAAATACCTTAGGAGTATTACGACACATTTCGATCGAATTCTTCAGGAAATCGAGAAATGCCAGTACGGTATCTCCGTTCGTCGAGATATTATTACGTATTTAGGTGAAACGGTTGCTGTTCGCGGAAGGTAACACACTTAGAATGATATTTCTCTATCTCTCTCTCTCTCTCTCTCTCACACACTCATATATATATATACACATATATATTATATATATATATAACTTTAGATTCTCATCCTCCTGAGCTGCTTCTTCTTCATCATCCTCCTACCCCTCTTATCCTCGTTCTGTTCGAGTTGCCATAGAATACATCCTCCCTCCCCCCCCCTCTGCCCCCTCTGCCCCTCCCCAGGACTCTCTCTCCTTCTCGGTGAACGCTATATACACCCATAGCTCTCCGACCTCGAAGGATCGCAGTTCTGCGCGATATCCTGCATATCTCGGCATACCGTCCTCGTCGTTTCCGACATTGTTCCCCGGTCCCGGCCAACACGGAATAATCCCACTCGTTCGACGTCTACGCTCCCGGCTTCCAGCTGGATTCCAGTCGATTCTGTTACCGAGCTTGTGCAGGGTGAGAAGCCAACCTGGCGAGAACGATAATTGGAAGACCCTTTTCCTTACTCCTTTACCCTTTACCCTTACTTCTTACTCCTCTTACTCTTTCCTTTAACCCCCTTCTCTTCCTTCTTCTCATCCTCCTCTTTTTTTCTCTTTCTTGTCACGTTGCCCCTTAATCGCCACGTGACCCAGGTGTACTATCATATTCCGATGATATTCTATTATTTATTAGATATTTTAGAATGAATTTATTTAATTTTCTAATATTATTTATATTTATTTTTTGTTTTCTAATCGTAATTGTTCAGGTTTCATACAGAATCGGTTCGATTTTTTTAATTCTATGTTTGAACCTTTTTATGTTTCTTTTTCCTTACTTATATTTTTTTTTAATTTTATTGAATTTTGTCATAAATTTATACAGAAAAGTTACTTAATGTTATATCCAATTAGCAGGGATTTTGGATATAATACTAAAAAAAAAATAGTGTCGAGACATAATCGATTTGTCAATTTTGTTTTTTTTTTTCTTTAGCACGCGTGATATTTCAGTTTACTTCACGACGAACTTTATTCAACTCGATATAATCTAATTCGTCGTTATCGTATAATAATCCTTGATTATTATGTACGCGGAGAATTCGGCTGAAATCGATGAGGAATTCTTCGACGCGTTGGCGTTGTTGCGTCCGAACGAGGACGACAGTGCTGAAAAGCTTAGGAAAATGTTGGACGAACAAATTGAGAAAAGATATGGTAAAAGTAAAACATTGGCTGTTAGAATGCCTAAAGAATTTTTAAATAAAGAAATAACGCGTTGTAAAACCTATTCGAAAAATTCGATTAAAAAAAAATTCACGACCGATAAAAATATAGAAATAATTGTGTCAGATAATAACAATAACAAGATAAAAGATAAATCGGTAAAGAAGGTTGAAATAAATTTTCAAAGGATATACGAAGAAAATGATGACGATGATGATTATGACGATGACAATGATGATGATGATGATGATGATAATTTTGAGAAGATTGATATACCAAGAATCTCGATTCCCGATGATACCGCAACAGATGATGCACTTTGCAAGGTTAAATATCTCCTAAATTTTTTGTTATATTAAATATACGTTGACATTAACATTTATCGGTCGTAAGTCACCTCTCACGTGACAACAGTACTTTGTCGACTGTTTTTAAAAATAACTTATTAAAAAACATTAAAACATAAAAGGGTTATTCTTACAATACTGAAATTTTGTGTGTGCATATTTATCTGAACCAGTTACAACCTTAGTGAGAATCACGTATAAAATGCTAGCGACCAATAAGGGTTTAATCTAACAAATTTTTTTTTAAATTAAAACTCAGTATTATATATAAATTAATAAAAGAACTATATTTTTTAATATTTATAATAAAATAATATACTAATATAATACACGTAACTTTGACGTAATCTTGGCCTTACTCGAAATGCTTACCATTTCAAACATTGACAAATTATTTATACTAAAGAAAAAATATAATATATTGACCAAATATATAATTATTTATTTTTTATATAAATATATTTAAATTTAAATATATATAATATACTTATAAATATATTATCGAGAAATAACTATTGAGAATAACTAATTAAACGAATCAAAGATATGCAACGGTACGAAGTTGGGTCCTCTGATATTGCTTGAGTGCCAAGAGTGCCAAGAGATCTATCATCCCCTTTGCCATAATCCAGCGGTCATCGATATAGACGTCTACGATCCCAGACTCGTTTGGCGATGTGGAAAATGCGTCGAAGTTACAGCCTCCTCCTATGAGACTCCACCTCCACCCCCTTCTCCTCCTCCTCTTCCACCTCCTCCTCCTCCTCCTCCTCCTCCTAGTCCTCCTCTTTTAGAAGAGGATCGTAAGGATGATATTAAAAGAATGATTAATAAATGTTCAAAAATCGTCAACGTCGAGAAGAAAAAACATTGCCTTAAGGTTTATGGATGTGAAAAAATGTTCAAACGACGACGTTGAAATAAAAAAAAAATAATACGTTATTTTTCTTTACGTATTGTTAAAATATATTTATTATTTATGAAAATAAAAATCATGGAATTTAATTTTTTTTAGGATTAAAAAATAATTAACATCTTGTCCACGAGTTTCACTCGTGGTAAAAATTTGTGCCATAGGCAAAAAACACAACTCTGATTCGTAATAAATCGTCCGATTTTCTTGTTTACCATGGCATGTGAAATTTGCTAAAGTTTTACAGGACAAGGGGTTAAGGAAAAATACAACATTCAATATTTTTGAGATACAGATGTGGTGGTAGATCTTTTATTCGATAATCATTCGTTTACACATAATTTCGCTGCTTTGCAATCACAAAAATGCAATCTCTCATAGGAGTCACCTTCTCATGGAACATTCTAATCACAGCAAACAGGGCAACTTACTCTTATTAACTAGAACAAATATCATACAACTATAATACAACGACGAAGATTTGCGTTCTCATTAGATATTCGAAAATAAATCTAATATCTTTTTTTTTAATTAAAAATATGATACATAATATATATATGTAGGTGTGAAATTTAAAAAAAATAATATCAATGCACGAATGAATCAAAATGTATTTCTCTTTTTAAGGATTCATCCTGTTTATAATAACTTCGATAAAAATGTTTACCCAAAAATCTTGAACTCGAACAAAAGTGAGATTAAACAAAACTCGCAATATCTTTTAAACTCCCCGCTCACACTCCCCTCTACCATTTCACGTTATTATAGTAAATGATTACAAGTTCGATCTAAATTCGACGACAAATAATTAAAATGTCTCTTCGATTGAAAACTTTTGGAACAAACACACATTTACACATTTTTATTTATTTTATTATTCTCATTGACATTCGATATTCTTCTTCTTATCATCAGCTTACTTATCTAATCATATTGCGCGCACGTGTTTTAGGAGAATTAAAGAAAGTATATATCCATCAAAAATTTCTTTCTTTTTCTCTTAAACACGAATAACATTAGATCTCTTAAACTAGTCAACTAAATGCTATAGTTAAATCGTAGTAAAGTAAGTGCCCTGTGAACGAAGGAAAATTCTATAATATGTGTTAATATGATTAAAGATCAAGATATAGGATCAACGATGATATTATATCGATGATCTAGTATGGCGATTAGGAAGGAAACGATATGAATGAAATGAAAATTAATTTAAAACAACAACAACAAAATAAATAACAAGGACAATTAATATAATATAAAAAGAACACAAAAAGGGAAATTGATTTTTTTTTTGTAAAGGCGACAAAATATCTTTTGTGCTCTGTTATCACAGAATCGTTTCCTTCGATTAAAGAAATTTAATAAAATAAAATAAAATAAAATAAAATAAATTAAAATTAAAATTAAAATTAAAATTAAAATTAAAATTAAATATATTGTTGGAATAGTGGCGCTTTTGTATGCGGCCTTACGTGTTCCTTCTCCCACTACTTGTTTGAACCGTGAGCTGAGGCCCTAACGCATATGCAATAGGGCACTTTTAATCTATCCCTTGTTGCATAGAAAAAAGACTAACACGCTTTATTCGAGTGAGGGATACTAGAAAGAGCAGCTTAAGGAACGCATTAAATAAACAAGTTTATTTAGTCTTACGACCGTAATAAAATTCCAAAATATATAAATAAAAATTTGTTAAATTATTGCAATGTCAAAAGAGAGAATGAAAAGCTGTTCCCATTGCGGTGCGTCATTGAATTTTTATATCTTCTATTTTCTTTTTTTTTTTTTAATACTTCTCATCATTGCCAAGTGTATTACATGCATATTTTTTTTTGTACCAGTAATAAAATAAGAATACATATATATATAATAATAATAATAATAATTTCTTCTTCATACACCATAAGAAAGAATAGAAGAAGAGAACAAATTTAAAGATTATTTTCAATGCACGTTTCGCAATTGGAACATGATACGATCGATCAGATCGATAAGCGTGATAAGAAACAAACAATATACACATATAATACATTAATAGTAAAGATTACAATTTGCAAACGACTAATACGAAATTCGTGCGTTTAAATCCTGTTATAATACTTTAAAAATCACTCTTAAAATGTTGTTCGCGCGCGTACGTGTATGTCCCCTATGTATGAGTCTCTCTATGCGTTCGATTAATTTTCTATCCTTTTTTTTTTTTCTTCTTTTTTTCATTTTATTTGTTATTTTTTCACCGATACCTTTCATATTCGTTCTTTATCTATTTATTTATTTTTTCTTTACGTGCGTGTTTTAATAAGCATGTTTTCTCTCTCTCTCTTTTCGTTAATACTTTCCTAAGGAAATATTCTTATCGAAAAAAACACCGATGCGTGTTTTTTTTAATTTTATTTTTTGGTGAATATACGAAACTACCTTGCATGCATTCGCTTATCCAACGCTAAAATCATTTTATCGATAATTTGTTTTATTCCTAGTAATATCCTATTTACTCGACTTGAATTTAAGAAAGAAAAAAAAAGAAAATAAATCAACATTAAAGATGCATACGTAAAATATGTATTATTTACTATAATGAGATATCATAATACCAGAAAAAGGAAACCAAAAATTGGAACGTAATTCGATTCATTATCGACAGTATTTAAAATTCATTCTATCAGTTCCATTTTGTATATTTATAATTAACTAACGAACTATCGTTTTTTTTCCCATTTCTAACTTGTTTAAAAAATACACCGAAAGGATTTTAAAATAAAATAATACTCGATCGTTCTAGGAGTGCGTGCTTATTTGGAAATACTTGTTAGTTGTTTTTTTTTCTTTTTTATTCTTACGTGCTCACTATAGATTTATCTCTCTCTCTCTCTCTCTCTCTCTCTCTCTCTCTTTTTCTGTCTTTATCTTTATCTATTTATCATTCTCAACGCGTAATAGAGATTCAGCCTAATTTTTGCCAGACTTTGACGTGCCAAGTGAGTGACATCGATTAAATAAAGATTTTGACACTCGTGTCAAGGATCTAACTGATCTCTCGATCACTGTTTACTTGGCACTCGATCATTATCTCTCTCTTTTGTCAATCATCTCGATCATGCCAAATTTCTTTCTTTTACTTTGTTTAAACGCAGCATAGTATTGTGCCATACCATTCTGCGATTTCCAATCGCGTATTATATTTTCTACAATAATAATAATAATAATAATAATTAAAACACAACAAATTAATTAGGAATTAAAAAATTCTAACGCGATGACGATCAGATTCGTATTTCGTACATCAACCACCCTGTTTCAATTAACTTCAATATTTCTCTTCCTCGTTACTTTTTTTTTTATCTTTTATCGCCTAAAATTTTCCTTTCTTTTCTTTATTCCCCATTATTTAACAGAGATTGAGAGCTTAAATCTGACTCTAAAGGAATGACACTATGATATGACTATTCGATCCTTCCGTGCATTAATTTTCTCGTCTTTTGTGAAAACGTATTCAAAATTATTTTATAATTTTTAAACAACACCAGGCGGATGGTGCATGTCAAATTGAATTTTCATATATGTATAATATATACGTTCGTAATTTTGTGTGAGTGTTTATGTGTGTGTGTGTGTGCTGCATATAAGTGCGTACATGTATGATTCAGAGAATTATTCATACCTTCCTCCCACTTCCTCCATTGTCAATTTTAAACAACTTCAATAAACTCTTACAAAAAGTTTAACAATTTAAAAAGAAATAATTAAATATTATTAATTAATTAATTATGTTTTCTTTTTAATTTTAAATATATATATTGCTTAAGTTTACTCCTTATATATTTTGTACTCCTTTAAGTAAATTTTGAAATATTGCATTACAAGCAAATTTAATTATTTAAAATTGGCAATGGTGGTGGTACGAAAACTCTTCTGATTCACTGTATAAACCCCGGTATGGTAGCGCTTATTGAATTTAGTATGTAAATACTCATGTAAGTATATATATATATATATATATGTGTGTGCATAAATGTGTATACATGTATATATGTATGTATGTATATATATATTTATCGATATGGTAGCGTTCGATATCAGGCACGAGAAACAAGTGATTCATTAAAGATCTTATCACTGATAATAATTTACCAAGCATTTACAATTTAATATCAATGTGAAGCGCAAAAATGTAGAATATTATTATTATTATTATTATTATTTATTATTGTTATTAATATTACTAATACTATTATCTTTAGTGCATCACTTGGCACGGATTGACGGAACGTTGCGATAACATTGAATAAGCCGATCATGATCATTGGTCACTGATCATTGATCATCTCTCATTTTCTACATGTTAATGACGATGAAGAAGAGTAAAAAAAATTACTCTCAACAAATGATAATATTTAACCATGACGAAATCTCGCCAGCCTTTGGACATTTCTTTCTTTCTCTTTTCTTTTGTTGATAACAATAGAAATTAATTACGTATTATATATAATTTTTAGAAAGAATCTATTTATATTAAACAATGATTGGAAAAATGATCTAATGATAAATTAAATCAATTAACCAATCATCTGCTTATATATATATATAATATGTGTGTGTATGTGTGTATATGTGTCAGCCAATGATTTGTAAAATGTTTAAAAAAAAATTAGTTTATTGCGTAATTCGTATGGAAACGACCTAATTATCAAATTACGTAATAAAATAATTTTTAATTAAAATTTTATAACTTAAATTAATTTCATAATCACTAGCTTGTGTACATATATGATACAAATACATAGGCGAACATGTCGGTGGTTTATTGTTTAGCCAAGTAACCTGAGAAAAGGTTCTCGTATTAAAATATATATAGAGAGAGAGTTAATAGTATTCGTGTATATAAAAATGTGCAAAACCAGATGTTTTTCTAACTTGTGTAATGTATAGTATATAATTGTATTGTACGGGTATCAATATTTCAAACAGAAAGCTTCCAAAGTAATACATACATATGTATGTATGCATATGTGTATTAGGCCAAGGAAAAAATTTGTGACATTTTTTCCTCGTCCTAATATATATATGTAAGTAAGAATTGATTTGTCCAAACAAACATTTGTTAAATGCGTATACACAATACCATTGTTCTATAAAATTCTTGTGCTTGCGGAATATACATATATATATATATCAATAATATCTTATATAAATCGAGAGAATATTATTGTTAATATTTAACAGGGTTCTCTTGATTCAAAAAAGTTTAACGCACAAATACAAGTGATTGTTACAAGTATTGTTTTCAAATTTCCACTCTTGGTCAAATAATACAACGAGGGACCGATCGCAAAACCATTATTTTGTTGTCTCTTTTACGATTCTTCTTCGAGCCATACTTTTCTCAAATAAATTTGTTAATAACCATTAAAATGTGACAAATTCTACTGAAATATCGAATACTATGTATATATATATATATATATGAATTATAAATATTTATGTGCTAGAGTTAAAAACATAGGAACTACATCCTAAGCTTCTCGTATGACGGTTACTTCTCATATTTTAATAATAATTAGTCTCGTAAATAGATCTCACAGAAATCATTCGGTTATCTTAAAATCTAAACTTATAAGCCCTGTTTCCTACACGTATTACATACCAACTAGCATCGATGCTCTTTCTCCTCCAACAAGATATTAATTAGAAGATATTTTTTTATCAGATATAATATTAAAATTAAGATCTTTTTCTCATTGTACGTTCATTTGATGAATCGTCAATTTTCATAGATCTAAATTACATCGACATAAATGCATTTTTCTCTTTTTTTTCTTCTTTCTTTCTTTCTTTCTTTCTTCATCTCTATATATGTCTCTTAACAACGAATTTGAACATACAAAATAATGTTTTCTCTACTTTATATAAAGCGATTGAAAAACGTAGCGACTAGACTTTACGCAATCGACTAGAATCACCACTTTCAAAAAATTCTCTACAAAGATAAACTTTTTAAATTCTCTTCCAAACAAACTTTTTTTTTTCTTATTTCTTCTTCTTTTTTTTTTCTCATTTATTATTTGCTCCTTGCATCGGTTTGTTTTCTTTTTCTTCTTCTCTTTTTTTTTTATTTTTATTTTTTTTTTTATATATATATTTCTCTTCGTTCTGTACGATGATGGACATTTTTCTTGTGAAAAAACTTCAATTTATCCTGTGCTAATTTCTGGTCTTACCTTACTACGTACTATATGTGCTGTTTATATGTAATACAACTTCTTTAATTATAGTCACTACGACGTTTTTCTTTACTAATTAATAATTGTTATTGGAAGGCCATTAGAAGATTCATCGACAAGTTACTGGTGCCGTACCTTGAAAGTGCTATATTTTTTTCTTTTAACTTACGTTAATAAAAAACTATATCTAAGATTTTTAATTTTGTATAAATAAACAATTGTTTTTTGTACTTCAAAAAATAATACTAATAATTGAAATATAAAAATCGTAATAATGTCAAATTAACTCGTTACATATAATACAATTTATACAAATTAGAACAATATAATAAATTTTAATAAATTACTTCGTAATTATTTAAAAATAATGAAATTCTCATTTAATTTTCTTGATTAAAAAAAAATACTGATAATAATTAACTATAGCACTTTCATGTAATGGCAGTAGATACTTTAAGATGACAATCAAAATTATAAATTATCCTATACAATTAATCCACTTTCGTGGCAGGTAATCCATAGCCAACAACCAGTTGTTCTTTCGGAAAGTCTAGGATTACTGTAAAATGAAATCCCATATTCGCTGAGGCTATCACATATTCGCATAGTGAGAACCAGCTAAATGCTAATAGGGAGAGAAAAAAAAAGATTTAATAAGATAAGTATTAGTTAGAAAAGTAGACTTTACATACGCATATGCCATAATGAAAAATCACTTATGTGACAATAACATCTTATATAAGTTATAGAACATAATGAATAATTAAAATAAAAACGTTCTTACCCAAGTCGTGACATAAGAGTCGATGTTTTAAAAAGAAGATAATGAGTCCCACTGTACTGATCATGCTTGTAACAAATAACGCTTGCTTGTACTGAAGACTTTGTGCATTAGGAGTAACAAGACGGCCTAGTCTTACCGTTGTGAGCATATATGTAAGAGAACTGATCATGAACACGATAAAAATCTTTTCATGTACGGCTAAAAGAAAAGTAGAAAGATACAATAAATGTTTAAACTTGATAATATCTAAAACCTTTTATTTTATATTTACAAGCTAATACTTTAATTTACTTCATTTAGTTCTACTTAGAAGAAGATCTTTTGTTAGCATCATCTTAACTTAATTGTGTATGCAAAGCATGTTAATTAAATTTTAAATAGTACTACTGCGCAATTGATTCATTTTGCATTCAATAGACTCTTTAATATGTAAATAATAATTTTACTTACGATAATTCTCTCTGTTTGATATATATGTAACGCCGCTTAAAGCAGCTACCTCTGCAATATTTAACCAATAGCATAAATTTAATAATCTGCATCCCACAATTCTGCTGGGTACATCCTCCAAAGATTTGAGTATTTTATAATAATACGAGTGATATACACTTGCGATAACTAAACGAGGTCCAATATGCAACGCTATGCTAATACGCCATAAATATCGTTGAGGTGATACACCGGTAATAGCAGAAATTGATGGCAGGACATTATAAACCTGAAGCGATAAAATAATTCCTATTAAACAATATGTATATATATTTTATAATAGTAATAAAAAGAGATAAAATTGATCTTATCATTGTACATACCCTGCAATGCGTTTCATGAATGTCATCCTGTTGAAAAATATACGCTGTGACAAAACAAAATAGCAAGGAGAACAGCGGTAGGCAAACGGTGAATATACATAATTTTTTAAAAGATATTACTAAATACACAGAACTTTTGCTGCCACCAATATTGTTAATCTCCATACTGGTATTGTTCATCATTTTGGCATTTACAAGTAAAGAGGTATTAAATTAGCTTATGTTATTACCAGATAATAATACATGATTGCTTTTAGATTAATCCTATTATTTAAAAGTGCGTAAAACCTTTCTGTGTTTCATGATGATATGCCTAAGAAAAAGAAAAAAGAAAAATAAAAATACAGAAGATAAGATTTCATAAGATAGATTTATTTTTATTAAATATTTTTTTTTTTAATTTTATCTCGATTTTGATTAAAAAGAAATATATATATATAATACATTAACAAATATATATGAAAACAAAATTGAAATAAAAATAAAAAACAAAAATCACTTTTTTAACGACAAGTAAATATAAAACGTAAACGTGTGTCGGTGGTCGAAAAAGCCGGACAAAAAAAAATTAGAAGGAAAGAAGGATGGAAGAGAAAGGAAGTGCATAATGATATGCATTATTTCGCGCCATATAAGAATTGTCAGAAATATAAGATGAGATAAAATTCCGGTCTTTTTTTTGGAATTGATTTTGTGAATAACCTACTTTTTCTATAAATAGCAAACAAAAGGCTACTGTCGCGGTGTTAGCAGCACGTTCATGACATTTTGCCACGGGCAGTAGTGCATCGTCCTTCTTCCTTTCGGGAAAGAAAGAAAAAAAAGAAAAAAAAAAAAAACAAGAAAAAGATAGTATTAACCGGTACGATATAAAATTAACCAATATTAAAACTCAATAAGTATCTAATATCAAATAATTACATTCTTGTGTAATCTGTCTATTTTTGAACGGTACATGAAACAGGGTATCTATCGATTCAAAAATAATCGACTATAATACAAAATTATTCTACTTAACTCTGTGGAATATATTTTCTTGAAATGACATTTAAAGAACAATGGGATCTCATGTTAGTATAAAAGCATAGATATTATTAAATAACATGTTTTTAGATCGAAGGTAAATTACAATGATTGCAATTGACAAGAGGAATTAATAATACAAAAAAACAAAAATAAAAAATAATAAAAGAAAAAAAGGAATAAGAAAAAGAAATAACATAAATGTTAATATAACTAGTAAATGAATAATTTATCACTTACTTCACTGGTTAGTTGTGTGTATCGTCTGCTAAGAGACTTACGAGATACGATAATCTCTGTCAAACCAGTCGCCATCTGCTTTTATTATCTTTGGGGCGCTTCCAATCACGATTTAGCGCCATTTTTAAATTATTTATATGAGTTATTTCTTCTTTTATATTTTCCTATAAATTCCTTACTTCCAAATTAAGAAAGTGTTAGTTAATTTTTAAAAATTATTTCTATTATGTATGAATACAATATAATTCTTATATTTACAGTTAAATAAAAATATCTTAAGAAACAATCTTTTTCATTTTATGTACATACATTTTGGAAAATATATCATTAATTGTGTTAAAATTAAATTAAAGTTTAAGGTACAATAATATAAGAAACTATAAACTTAATTGATTTATTGAAAATATAATTAAAAGAATTTTTTTTTTTAACATTTTTCTATGCCTTTCGTCGTACAGGAGGAGTATATTCGATTTCATATTCGATCTCAAGACTTGGACGTGATTTTTTCTTCTTAAGAGATTTCTTATCTTTAGTTTTCGATGATTTTGCTTTACTCGTTGACGGTACAGCATCCTAGTAAAAATAAACAATTATTTATGATTTTCTTATTTATCGTATCACTTGTTTCTTATATTTAAAAAATTAGAATATTTGTTTACCTCGATATCATCGGTTTCTGATTCAAAACTATCAGATAATTCAACTAATTCTTTCTGACCAGAATCGCTATCTTCATCCTGTACAAACAAATAAAAATACATTAGAAGTTTATATTTTATTTTTTCAGTATAATCGTATTTACCATCGATACTTACTTCTTCTTCAACACTATATTCATTTTCGTTTTTATCTTCATCATCATCATCATCGTCGTCGTCATCATCATCACTATCTGCTTCTACGTATCGTGGTCCATTAGCTAAAGCTCTTCTTTCATCTGCTTCCAATTCCATTTCTACTTCCTTTTCAATATTTTCATTTTCCTCCTCCATTTCGTCTTCCGCTTCACTCTCATCTTCGCCTTCAACTTCAACAGCCTCTACGGCTTTATCGAATACCTTTTGCGAAAAGTTGTAAATTTCATTGTACTGTAAAAAGAAAAAACAAATAATTCTAATAAAACATCAAAATAATCAATAGAGTATATTGATAATATTGGAAATATTTATTTATACTAACAACTCCTTTTTTTCAATCTTTCCATAAGCTCCTTCTCGATAACATTTTCTACTTTTGCAGCAATAAGAGCTTTTTCTTCTCTACGTCTTTCACGTCTTTCAATTTTCCTAGAAAGTGGTACTATTTTTTTCTGTCTTCTTAATTTAAGTTTTCTCATACGTATGAGGTATTGCGTTATTTTAAGAAATCTCTGTTTACATTTTGATTTTATAAAAGTTGGCCAATACAATAAGTTCTCGTTTATTTGATATATAGCTTTTTCAAAATTTTTCGAAAGTTTTACTTTCTCCCACATATTTGTAGGAAAATGTACTCTAAAAAATAACAATTGTTTATACATTATTCATAGTAGAAATTATTTCAATGTACACGAAGAATTAATTGATTACCTTTCTGCAGTTCTCATATACAAATAAATAATACCATTTTCTTCCCTAATAGTTGCATATTGACTGTTTGCAAGAGGGCACGATGCCCGGCTACATAATCCAGTGAGGTTATATTCATTTCTACAAAACCTCTGTGTTTTGGTGCTATTTAGAAAATTAGAAAATTTATAATAAATTATAATACAATAAATGTGTGTGTGTATATATATAATATATAA
>JACGTP010000001.1:3990933-4086563 GCA_023678845.1 Mischocyttarus mexicanus
ATAGTAGAGGTACCCAGTTTGTGAAGGAGAAACGTTCACGGAGGGTGGAAGAACGGGGGAAGGAATGGAGAGGGGGAGAGGGTTGGGTGAAAATAGGGAACGGGGAAGAACTGCGGAAATTTAAAACTTTATTTACCCTGCGCCGAACGATTTTCCTTCTCTTCTTCTTCTTCTTCTTCTTATTTTTCACCTTTTTTTCTTTCTTTCTTTCTTTCTTTCTTTTTTCGGTCCTCTCCTTTCCCTCTGTCGTTACTTCCTTCAGGTTTATTTATTTGCTAGCAGCAATGCACAGTGACGGTGTGGCAGCTTGGAAAACGCAGATGGTGTCGAGAGAACCCGTCGACGGGGTTTCACACTATTCTACACATCGGAACTTTTTCATTCTTTATATTCACCTTATATATTCTCGATCGATCTTTTTTTTTCTTTTTTGGTGAAAACAAAAATTGATAATATATATATATATATATTTTTCTTTTTATAATTATAATTATTTGAATTTGTTCGAAACGAAAGGTTAGAAATTTATTTTCTCTATCGTGTTAAGAATTACGAAAGGAAATATCGCATGAAATTAACCAATTTGTTTTTGATAAAACTGTAAAAATCTCTCCTTTCATTTTCTGAGTTAGTTTTATTACATTTTAATTGGTACAAAAAAAAAGAATAGAATTTTTATTTCGGCATGACGTCCGATTCTAAACCGTCCACCGATCGTCCATCAATAATTATAAATGTAATTATAAAAAAATAAATAAATACATGCAAATTATGAAATGGCATTAGAATGAAATAAAAAAGAAGAAAATTATTTTTTTTTTACTTTAAATGATATCGAACGAACTGTAAAAATTTGTTCTATGGCGTGGCGTTGGGGAGAATCGAGTTGAATTGAAAAAAAAAGAGTAAAAAAAAAAAAGAAAAAAGAAAGAAAAAGTATTAGAGAGAAAAATAATAGGAAGAAGAATTCGGTAGAAATTCGAGGGAACCGTTTCCGGTTCCGGCTCTTTGAACTCGTTCGACGAAGGATCGGTACTCTTGGTGCACCCTTCGACAGGGTCCAAGTACTACACCGTGATTGCGAGCGACGGAGGGTAAAAAAAGTTCCTCTCTCCAAGGCGCCTTTACACTTTTCTCTACCCTTCGCATATTCTTTCTATATATATATATTACTAAGGGTAGAAGGGGGGAGAGGGAGGAAGGGGGTGGAAGGTAACGACACAGACGACATAAACCGTCGTCGGTCGGCTGATTAGTCGCGAGATTTCGTCCGTTCGCTCGATTCGATTCCATCGTTGAACGTTCCCATCCTTGATTCGCCTATCCGGATGAGAAATATCTTTTCTTTTTCTTCTGGAAAGAAAGAAAGAAAGAAAGAGAAATTCAACGTGATTATTTTTCTTTCTTCGCGTTTATCGCCAATTCTTTCTTTTTTATTTCTAAAACGTGAATGAGGGAAAATTTTCTACAAAAAAGTAGCAAGAAAAAAGCAAAAGAATGTTCTAAAACGTTGAAAATGTTAGGAAAAATATAGTTTTCTTATAAAAAGTTACTTTAAACGTGATTGGTTATCGATAATTGTATGAATTGTTAATGGATGATGGTAAAGTTCATGGATTGTTATATAATTTGTTTATTGTTTAAATAACATTTAATAATAAAGATGTTGTAATTAATTCGTAGCATTTTTGGAGAGACAAATTAAGGATTTATTTTAAATGAAAATAAAAAGATTCATTATAGAAAATATTAGCCATCGTTTGACATTACTTTTTCTCATTTTTCAGGCAGGAAACTGTAGAATTAAAATCGTGTTAATNCTCCCACCTCACCCCTTCAATCTAATATTTCTCTCTCTTTCTTTCTTTTTTTTTATTTCTATTTATCGTTACCAGTATGTGCCAACATTTGGCGTTCATTGAGATTTAGAATGGGGGAGAAAACTGCGCGAGAAATAAAGTCGAAAAGAAATCACGAAGAAATGAATTTTTTCTATTACGTTAAGAATAGTTGAGATATTACGAGAAATATGTTTCTTTTTTTAGTATTAGATAACTTTTCACGAATGATTTAATCTATCATTCTATTAAGGATAATCGAATGAAAAACGTTATTCGTAGATCTAGCATAAAATTCGTTTTTAATACGGCAATATAAATAATTACTACTAGGGACAATTTTTTTCTTTTCTTTCTCAAATTGGAAGATACAAAAAAAAAAGAACGATAAGCTGAAACAAATTTGATCTAACACTCAAAACCAATTTATTATTACTTTAACACTTTGACTGCTACGTAGAAATCACATGTATCGCTCAGGATAGTATTTTATGATGCAACATTTCATAGAAACTAATCTTTGATTTTCGATGTTCCAATAAAAATTTGTAATAGTTCAAACGTGCACCTTTTCATTTCAAAGTATATTCCAATTAACGGTAATGTTAAAAATACATTAATTATAAATTTTCATTCAACATTTACAATTTAAGTAGTTCAAATGCACTGGTCACCAATTACCAATGTGACAGTCAAAGTGTTAAGTAAATTGTGTATGAAAGGATCTTAAAATATGCAAAACACGTCATAAACGATTCCCATTATATTTTTCTTTTTTTTTTATAGTATTTTTCTCAAAACCGAATAACCACGTTAAATAATTTTTATTTTGGAAAACAGCCCACGTAGAGAGTTTGGTGTAGAAACAAAAAATATTTCTTTCTTTTTTTTTTTTCGAAGAAAAGCGTGAGTCTAGGTTAAAGAAGGAAGGATGAAAGGAAGGAAGGAAGGAAGAAAGAAGATGGGATAAGAAAGAAAGAGACAAATATGATGGCGAGGAGTGAGAGAGAGATTGGGTGGGAGGGTGGTGGAGGTTGTAGAACGTTTGAAAAGTCTAAGAGAGTAAGAGAGAGAGAAAGAAAGAGGGGGTGAGGGGGAGGAAGAAGGGAGATAGTATGATATTCCAGCGGCTTCCTTTCCCATAGCCAACGCTTGCCGTCATACAATTTATTGGTAAACTTTGCTAGCTTGTTAGAGGGTTACGTGCGCTGGGATAAGAAATATCTTGAGAGTGGTATCCACCCTCTCCCATTCACCCCTTTCCCCCTTTCCTCCCTTCCTTCCTTCTTACATCTTCAAGTCGTTTCTATCCGCGTTCGTGTGTCCCTAGCGTGGCACCTACTATCTTCTTCTATCTCACTTTATCTCACATATTCTTTACTCTTTTTTTTTTCTCGAGAAAGAGAGAGAGAGAGAGAGAGAGAATCTAAGCTAGCGATGGGATCAAGTATAATACAAGTATCGATATCCATATACCGATCTTGTTTCATGAGAATGCTAGAAGAATTACTTTGATAAAACACATCTCTCCAAATGATGAACAACTTTGATGCAGTTATCCTTTTCCCCGCCCTTTCTATCTATATAAAAATTTGTGTCAATGAGAGATTCATTTTTTTTACATTAGTAGTTAAAAAAATAAAATTAATCATTTGATTGTTACAAAACTATAATGCGATATGTAATTGTGTAGAAATATTTAAATGATCTTTTTACATTTATAAGAGATTGGACGATAAATATAAATATGATTAGTACAATAAGTAATATTATACTTTGATAGACAATAAATAATTGTACTTTTATATAAATAATAGTAAATATAAATATATTTGTAAATATATTTATTTAGTATGCAAATATATATTTGTTTCGTATGAAACAGGTAGGCAGGCACCAAGGTTTTTAGGAAAGAATTTATGAAAAAGAAAAAAAAAGAAAAGAAATAAATCGGATAATCAATTAGATTTGATCATAGATTATGAGTCAATACTCGAGTCAAGCCCATCGCTAGAAGAACGAGGCAATAGCGGCTTCGAGAAGCTCCCGTTGGCTATAGTGAGTTAGAATGCCAGGGCTGGCTCCATCGGACCATTGGTCTGCACCACTGGGTTCGACGCTCTGCCAACCACCAGCAGCAACCTCCATCGGCAACCTCCACCTCACCAACAGAACACCAACCACCCCCGTTAGTTTTCCGGGAGGAAAGACGGCTCTGCCTTCCAGCCAAAGGCAGACTATGCCAAGAATATGAATATCATACGTTGCTCACAGAATTTCTTCATACTTCACACCTTGTCTTTTGAAAATTTATTCACATTTTTTTTTCTTCTTCTCTATTTCCCCACCTCCCACCTCTTCTTCTTCTTCTTCTTTTTCTTCTTTTCTATATATTATTAATCAAGTTTTATTGATACACCTGGGGTTAAGAAAAAATACTTACACGAGATATATTTTTCCATCAACTCAATAATTAACATAACATATTAACAGATTAAAAATATAACAAGTATAATATTAATGAATGCTTGAATATATGTACATGCATCTATGTACACGTGTAATAGAAATATTTTGGATTTTCTTTTCTATATTGGTACGATTTAAAATATATATATTAGGTCGTCCCATAAGTTTCTTCCTTTTTCTTAATTAACTTTTTATATTTAATATTTTTTCTATTTTATATTATTTTACTAATATTAAACACCAAAGAGTATTATGAATAAGATAATAAAAATAAAATCGCATATTCTCAAGTAAAATAATATAAAAAATACAACACAAAAAAAATATTTAATACTGAAAAATAATAAAGAAACTTATGAGAAACTTATATGACGAGTTAGACGAGCATTGATAAAATCGTATATCAAAAAGATCAATAATCTTATCATTCTTCCTCGTTTTCTCAAAATGAGAGAGGAGCGGAAGGGAAGGGAGGGAGTGGTGTACCCTTTTTTAGGTAGTTCGCAACCTTCTTAATCTCCTGTACTTTGTAACTGCAGGTTATACTGCCTCTACCAGCTGCAATGCGGCAGTATTTCGCGAACGAAACGAAGCACGGATATCCTAGTAAACTGGTGTATCCTACTCTAATACATTCGAAGAATCTTACTAACGTTAGCAAAAGCAAGCAAGCAAGCAAGCAAGTAAGCAAGTAAGGAAGCTAGTAAGCAAGTAAGAGAAACAGAGAAAGATAGATAAGAAGAAGAGTTAGAGAGTGAAATCGGTCAGATGGTTGAACATTTTCTTCAAATATATTCATGCTTGGTTATATGCTATAATACTTTATAATACGTGTTTTCTTAAAATAATACCAAAATTTAACGAGAATAAGAAAGATATACAGAGAGTGTGAGTGTGAGTGAAAGAGAGAGAAATACAGAGAGTGTGTATATGTGTGTATGTGTGTGTGAGAGAGAAGGAGAGATATAGAAGTTGAAGAAAGGAAGATGAGTAGAATAAGAAGAACGTTTGTCGGAGACAACAATCATAACAATCTAGTTAAATGTTATAAGGATATCTCGTGCTAAGAGGCGTGCCAAGCGTTGCATAAAATCAAATTGTACGCCGAGCCGAGAAGTTATTGTCGTTCCCCCATTCTCTCTTTCTCTCTCCTTCGTCGCCGAAAATTTACCGGAGGATCTTGCCTCTACGAGTTTCTACGTTGATTCTTCCTCTCTTTCTCCTGCACTCTCTCATACTCTCTCTCTCTCTCTCAATCTCTTATTCTCTATTTCTCTTTCTCTTATCCTTTCTATTCGTTCTTCTTCTTCTTCTTCTTCTATTAGGCTAAACATTTTAGCATTTTATCATGACATCATTGTTATCAGGAAACCGACTGTGCCATCTTACGCAGAATTAATTCGTAGATTAATTTTGTTATGTTTCTGACTCCGAAATGTTGTCCGTTAATTTGTTATAAATATTATTAATAATAAAATCCCGTTTTTATTTCAGTTTGTTGCTTATAAACTGAAAACTACTGGAGTAATCTTAAATAGATGATTTGTAGAGAATAGAAATACAAATGGAATGAGATGTCAAGTAATTTTTTGGTAAGAATGTTTATAACAAATTAAAAGACAATATCTCGGAGTTGAAAATATAACAGAATTAATCTACGGACAATTCTACATAAGATGGCACACAATCGGAATCCTGATAACAATAATGTCAAAAAATGGTGGTTTTGTTTTTGCTAAAATGCTTGGCCTATTTGTGTAAGGGGTTTCTCCGCCAGCAGCACGTTCTTCTCGCGAATCTTCCTTTTCCTTTCTCTCGCCAAATGCATTTTTCCTCTCGTTGTTTGCCAACGATCTCTCAACGGTGGAACACTGCAGATAGCAAACTCTGATTTTTTTTTCTTCTTTTTCTTGTCTTTTTTTTTTTTCGTTACCTCGTTTCATCTCGTCGAACCTGCTTCGACCCTTTTTTTTTATCTTCTTCTTCTTCTTCTTCTTCTTTTCTTTCTTTCTCCATTCTATTACGTTTTATCTATCAACGAGATTTTTCATTTTCTTTTTCTTTTCTTTTTTCTCTTGTATTATCGATTTCTATTAAACCCTTTTTCTTTTTGTCATAGTTTCTATTTAGTTTCTTTTTATTGTTTTTAATTAAATCTCGCTTCTTTATAATAACAACTATGATAATTTATCGAACGAAATCCTATTTAATGTAACTCTCTTTTCCTTCCCAGAGTAACAATATCAGATAACTATGGTCCTTTTAATGATAGGATCCTTGAAATAGGATAAATGTTAGAGAAACGGAGAGAGATATGGAATTAGCAAAATCGGCTTTTGAGAGAATTTAATTGAAATTGAAATCAACGATAAATTAAACGAGAACGCGTATGATTTTCGAAACGACTACGACAAAGACGACGATGCGATCATGTTTCTAAATCCCGATTATAAATCATTTTAATAATAATAACTTTCTCTTTCTCTCTGTCACTCTCTATTCATATCAAATGTTTTTTTGGAAAAAATTCCAGACGCAAAACGAGCTCCCTTTTCTTTCTAAAATTCGAAAAAATCCCTTACAATTCTCGCAATCCTAACTACTTTCCCATAAAACGAAAGTAGAAAATAGAAGGAAAAAAGAAAAAAAAAAGAAACAAAAAATAAAATCAAATGATTCAACCGTGTCTTCGTTAAAGGTGCCCGCAGGGCAGAGTTAAAAGATCCTGGTGAAGGAAGTCAAAAGATCGATTATTAGAGAGAATCCTGAATTCGCCGCGGGTATTCGTGAAAATAATTCGAACGAGGGGTGGTGGGACGGGAGGAAGAGAGAGAAAGGGAAGTCAACGTGTTCTCTCCTTCGTTCTTCTTACCCTCGTATGTCGCAGTGAAAGAGACATGAAGGGTACGAGGGGGGGGGGGGGAGAAGGGGTTCATGCGCGTGTATAAGAAATATAAAGAGGGATAGTAGACAGAAAAAGAAGAAAAGAGAGAGAGAGAGAGAGAGAGAGAGAAAAAGAATCGTTCTTGTCGCTCGATTTCTTGCGAGTTACGAAATCGAAGGGTGGCACCACCACCACCACCATCACCACGCGTCCATCCTCTTTCCTTTTCTACGGAAATTCAATATTTTGGCTATCGTGATTCGTTGAGGAACGAAGAGGAGAAGAGAGAGAGAGAGAGAGAGGAAGATGGAAGGCATTTTTTTTGTTCTCTTCTCTTTTTCCTTTTGTAAGACTTAAGGACCGATCGGTCTTTATTCTCTTTGTTGTAAAGGTTTATGGAATAGTATTCGTGTATGGTGTTTATGGGATTCTATGCATGTGTGATTGTATGTATGTGTAATTTGTGTATGAACGATAAGAGTTGATAAGGGAACGTTTCAAATTGTTGTACTGTCGTGGGTGACATTAGGTCTTCTTTTGTTTAGAAATTAAAAATGGAAAGAAAATAAGATTTAGGAGGTGAGAAATATTTATAAAATAATGATATTTAAGAAACACGTATAACATGCAATATAATAAAAAAATTATTGTTCGTTCCCCCATGTAAACTGCATTTTAAAGATTTCAATGAAAATCATTCCTTGCTTCGAAGTTACACCTTTTTCAATTTTCAAAAGAAAATGTAACATTCATATATTTAATTATTACCCGCACGATTGGTTTTAATCAACCAATTCGCAAAATCTTCTTTCTTTGACGTAAAAGTTGATTAACTATTTTTTTTCTTACATTTTTATATCATCTGCTTCAGGTGGGACGTTTTATGTTTTTTTTTTATTTTAAATTATGTCGACGATATTTTAAGGAGGATTTTTTAACGAATACCCAATCTCATCATTAATTTTGATTTCTGTTAAGATTCTCACGAAAGAAGTGATTTAATATTTGCGATTGATCCTAAACGAGACTTTTAGTAAAAGAGAAATGAAAAAAATAAGAGAGAGTGAGAGTGAGAGAGAGAAAGGAAAAGGTTAATAAGGAGATATAAGGAGCGACGGTCCCACGAACTATGCAAAGGCAAACACGATGAAGAAAAGGATCGCATGCTGTGGCGAACACCAAGATGGGCGTGGCGGGAAAACATGCAGTCACAATGTTGGTCCAACTACACGACAATTATCGCTCGTTGAGCTTTATAATTAAGAGGTTCTTGCCAGAGACCTTCCCTCTCGTCTCACAGCCCTTTTTTTCACTTACCCTCTCTTTCTAACTTTATCGCATAATCTCAAGAACGTCCCGTCGTGGAGATCCTGTTTGATGAACGGTTGCGATCGACAAAAATGAGAACAAAAATCATCCTGCCACGAGACTTGCCTTCTAACTTGTCTCTTTCTTTCTTTCATTCGTTCGTTCATTCATTCATTTATTTCTTTTAGATTTATTTCTCCTCTTATGGGTATGGTGGAATCGATAATAATACTCGCTACTGTAACTAGTTCCTTTTATTTTTTTTTCTTTCTTTCTTTCTTGCTTTCCTTTGCTTGACTACATTCGATGATGATGACGACGACAACATCAACCAACCAACCAATGATGACGATTACTAATACTACTACTACTATTACTACTACTGGTACTCGTGCTGAGACATTGTTGAAATCGGGTTCCTTCCATGGGACAATAGTCTCGAACACTAGGACACCCGTCGTCATCCTCTATGGGAATTTTTACCTCGAAGATATCCCTGCGTCTACGTTTCTACTAGGAAGATATTACTTCTTTCTTTTCTCTTCTATTTTATGAAGGGTTTGTTTTTTTCTTTTTACTCGAATCGTTAAAATCGGTTACATTCGATATGCAAAATTAGTTTCAATTCGTAGATTTCTATCATTTTCATTTTATTTCGTATTAGAAATTTACTTTTTCTTTTATATTAAATTTACAATATTTCTATAAGTTTTTCATTATTTGAAGGTGTTCACAATTATTCTAAAATATTCTACTCGCATTATGCATAATGCATATTTTTTTTTCTCACCTTGTCAAAATTTATATTTAATTTTATAACATAACACAGAAAAATATCTGTTCTAGATTTTATCGTAAATAACATATTCGAAAATAATTGCAAACATGTGTTAAGGAATTAGTTCGTGAAAAGAAATAATAACAATAATAGGATAAATGAAAAAAAAGGTAGAGAAAGAGAAAAAAAGGGATCGTTTTGAATAAGTAGGGAAAAATTTGTAAAACGTTGAGAAAACTTCCGGTAATTCACAGCAGGGATTGCTCAAGGTGCAATCCCCATTGAAAGTTGACCGAGCGATACAATGTAATTCGGTTCATGGTCATCGGTGGTAACGTGGTAACGTGCTCTAATGCCCCCTTAACGAACCCCTTAATCCAATTTTCTGTAAGGTAACGAAATTATGTACCGGCTGACCGGAAGCCTCCACAGCTTTCCAGGCACGCTTTCTCTCTTCTTCCACTTCTTCTTCTCCATCCTCCTCCTCCTCCTTCTTCTTCTTCATTATTCGAGTACTATTCGTTCATTCATCTGTTACTCGAATCCCAAATGGTATGAATGGGATTAGGTTCGTTTTCTTTTGCCTTTTCGAGAACTCACTTCAGAAGTAGAGAATAACAAAGTAAGCAAGTAGAGTTGTATATATATTTTTTTATAAATTTTCATAATCTATTTCTGCGTTATATATTTCTTCTTTTATATTTGATTATAATAAATAAATTTAAGATTTAGGAAGGATTAGGGCTGGATTTGTAATATTTTCATCGAGAATTGAAGCACGAAATAAAATATTTATTTAAAAAAATAAATACATAAATTATCCTGAGGTAAAAGAAATACGTAGATGATTTGATTGATCAAAACGATTTAATCTTAAAAGACTATTAATGCAAGAATTGTAAGTTTATTGACGAGGTATAGTTTCGTATTACGAAAGGAAGGAAAGTAAAGAGGCCTAACATCGAGGAGACAAATCCTTAACGCGAAGGGTGCTTCCTGTGGATCTGCTTAACAGTCATGGGGATCGGCCATATGTACCCCCGTAGGATAGAACTGGGATAGGGGGATTATCATCGGGGAGATCCGTTATCTCGGTGGCACGCGTTTCTACATACAATCTCTTCCTCTCCTTTTCACTCCTTTCTATCTCTCTCCCTCTCACTCATTCATTCACTCTCTCTCTCTCTCTTTCTCTCTCTCGGTTTCTCTCATTCGCACTAACTCACTCACTCGCTCTACACTCTTCAGCAAGTAGAACTTTCCTCCTACATGGTCGCTACGTGATAATAGAGATGTCATCCTGTCGCTGCTTTGACAACCCCATAACACGCGCCGTCCACGTTGCCACTATGAAACGCGCCAACCACGATCCCCCAGAGATCTTCGAAAATGTCACCTCGCCGCTACGTTCCGCGTTTTCGATGACTTTTGTTACCCGACAAATTCGCTTGAATATATTCTCTCTCTTTCACTCCCCCTTCCTTCACTATCTATTTTTCTCTATCTTTAGTCTATGAAAAAACAATTAACGTTGTTAAAATGAGTGACGAATATTTTTTAATGATAAATTTTGTTACTCGAAAAATTCGTCTGAAAAATTCCCTTCTCTTTATTTATTTTTTGATTAGAAATAATTTTATTTTATTACTTATATCAATGTTTTAATATTTGTAGAAATGTTTATATAATGTCTTTCTTTTATTTTTTATTTTTTATGATCAATTTTATTACTCAATACCAAATTCGTGCGATAATTTTGTTAAACATTCACACTACGTACATAAAAGTATATAAATATATAAATTTTTCTTTCGGTTCGATTTGATTGGTTCACGAGATAACGGATCGGATATTTGAAAAAAGAAAAAAAAGAAAATATGTTTAGAGTCACGTGGCTGTAAAGATTTTTTTTTCTCTTTTCTTTTGACGTAAGTTCAGAGCGTGCAAAGGTCCGATTTTCGAGTAGGATCATTTGTGAGAGTTAATGCGATCATCGGGATGCGATAGACACGCGTTGCCAAGTATTTAAGATCGTGGGATAAGAAAGTCACGTGCTGACAGAATCCACATGACATTTATTGAGAGAGAGAAAGAGAGAGAAAGTCGTAAGCCAATATATTGCATTTTAAAGAACTTTAAAAGCCTTCTTATCGGATCTATAAATCCAATGAATCGTCGCACGCTTTATATTATTCTACAATTTCATACATTTCCCATAACATGTATTATATAAGATAATAAAATATATTAGAATCTTTGAAGAATATATATAATTATCAGATTATAATATATCAGAATATATATTACTTATTTATAGGAGAAAAAAAATATGTTGACATAGGTAGTTTACAACAACTTTAATATATACATTGCAATAAAATTTTTAACATGTTAAATTATTTTATAGGAAAACAAAAATATTATTTACTCGTGTCGGTGATAAAAATTTTCTATTATATAAATTTATTAACGAATTAATAATAGTTTTAAATGTAAAGGCAATTTTGTAATATCTATAATATATATATAAAAATTATTATATTTATAATATCATATTTATTATAATATTATATATTAATTATAATATTATATATATATATGCATTTAATACGTAAGAATAATAATTTTCTAATCCAATAAATATTGTAAAATTTATCATTTTGTATAATTTTCCAATTACAAAAAAATTAATAATATGCTTATCTTCAAATATGATTTTTAACTTAACAAATGATTTTCCTAGTACTACGATAATGTCCACGTATGAATATATATAGAACTTATATATGTGTCTATACACATATGATATATTATATCTGTATAGGGATGCATATATATACATGAGGTACTGGGGGTAACGGGAGTGACGGCAAATGGCGACATAGGCGAAACGATATTACAAAATTATCGCGACGTGAATGTTATCGGCTTCGAGCGTGCAGAACGTGCACGACGGAGATACACGAAGCGATACGGTGCGGGTTGGCATAATAGAGCCGATCGGCTGCTCGACTGAACGAACCCCCATCAAACACGAATTCCCCATACGTATATATGTACTATAGATTCCCGTAGTACGGGCCCTACCATGTTCCAGATAATACGATAACGAGGTTTGCTATATACGACTCTGGTCATATACTATCGTCCTGTTCGTCAGATTTCTGCTCAACTTTCAACATTATTTTACCGTTTAACTCTTTTCCTTAGTTTATAATTTTTATATTTTATTTTTATTATCAAAATATTGATCTAATAGAAATTAAAAAGTATAGAATTATAAAACATTGCATAAAAAATTGAACAAACGTGTAATTATATTTTTTCAACAAAGGTTTATAGTTTAAATATATCTAATCTCAAGTAACATATTTCCATATGTATGTCTAACTTTTACTATATATATATATATATTTTATTTTACTTTATATTTAATATAAAATTATCTAATTTTAAACTCGTTTGTATCTTCAGAAAAATTTTCTGCTTCGAAGATGGTATACATAAAAATTTCACAAACAAAATAATATCATTCGTTATCCTATCTTACGTATTGCAATTTTTTTTTATATCTTAAAGTTTAACGTTAAGATAACTCTAAACGAGAAAATTCGTATTTAGAGTTATTAATCCGATTCAATTCATCGATGAAGTCATCGATTGTCCATAAAATGTCCAAATTTTGTTCGAGAGTAAATTTGTGTAATGACCTCGAGAGAGAGTGAGAGAGATAGAGACAGAGGGAGAGAGAAAAGGGGAGTCATTTGTCGACGCCTACTTTCCATTGTCAGGTTCCTGAGAACGTTTGACTTCGCTTAGTGATTGCAGGGTGAATTTCTTCGGGAGTTTGCCGCATTGTCGCGGTAAAATGAGGAGGGAGGAACTGCGGCCGGCCAAGAGGGGTGCCAGTTTTATTCCCCCCTTTCCCCCTCGGTTATCCCCGCAGCCCTATCCTTAAACTTCTTTCCTTTCCTTCCTTTGCTTGAGAAGATTTCAAATTACAGGCTCCGGGAGCGCGAAAGAACACCCCCCATGGGGGTTTAACATCGCGAAAAACCTTCCATGGGACGTCCCGCATCGTACGCGATACTAACTCAACCTTTTCTTTATTTCTTTCTTTCTTTCTCTCTTTCTTTCTTTTTTACCTTTTTTTTTTTTTTATTTCTTTTATATTCTTTCTTCTCAACATATCTTCCACTTGGTTTGACGATATCGACGTAAGACCACCCGATCATGGGTACGATTCGACTAAATCATTAACCTTTTAGATATACCTTACAAACATATCACATGATTTGAAGATCACGATTTTATGGTGTAGGGAGAGAGAAAGAGAGAGAGAGAAATAGTGATTTATAAATGTATAATATTTATTGTAAAATGTTGTAAAGATGCATGCGATGAGGGAGTAAAATATGTATTCTTACAATTAGTTAGACCAATTATATTACTTATTTATTTATTTTATGGATTAAACCGTTTAACACAAAAAAAAATACAATTACAAGAGATCAGAACATGATACAAAATAAAGATTATAGCATACGTTGAAGAACAATATTTCTTATGGTAAAAATTGATTGAGAGGAGATATCAAAATAATGACAGTAAAGATTAACATGAAAAAACATTCTATTAAAAGAACTGTAGTACCCATATGAGGTATGTGATGAGGTTCAATATATTAGGTTGGTGCATATGAAATGTCGGGACAGGTTTTTCATAAATTCGGAAAGATACCACCTATATTATATGATATATAATATAAAATTACAATTTATTGTATATTGTATTAAAATATATCATAGGATAGATAATAATAATAACAATATATAATACCTATTATATAATATACAGTTGATATACGTTCCAATGAAAAAATTAACCCTCTCATATCTACCTACACACACACATAATATTCACACACGACTCTACAGAGATTATATTATATATATAATTATAAAACATATATGTATAATAAACTGAACACATAACAAGTACACACAGCACGTAATCCCTATATTTTCCCTAGTCTTAAAGCTCAAAGGACGAATCTCCCTCAATGAAAAATCTTTCTTGCAAAGTAAGAGGAGGGATTATGTTAGTGATCAGAGTCTCGCTATGTATATGTTATTATACTTGAGAGCGATACAGAAATAACATCAACTAACGGTTATAGCGAAAGGAAGTTAAACTCCTACGCATATAAAGCTACGCGGCTCCTTTTTCTCTCGTAGGAAGAAAGGGGTCGAGAGAGGGTAGTCACCCTTAGAGAATATACCCCTCTCTCTCTTTCTTGAAGTAACGTGTGTGTACGGTCATCGTTGAGGGTGTTCTTGAAAGAAGAAACTTTCTGTCGTTTCCAAGTAGGCACTACATTTACGTTACTTGCTGTGATAAAGAAAGACAAGACTGTTTTGTATTATCAATCACCACCACAACCACAACCACCATCACTACCATAATCATCATCATCACCATCATCCTTACTTTTATATTTCCTCCTCCTTAAAATAAAGTCTCGACGACGACGACGACGACGATGATGACGTTGATGATGGCAGAGATGATGGCGTCGAGGATGAGGATGACGGCCAACCAAGTGAAAATCGCAGCAGGAAGAAGAAGAAGAAGAAGAAGAGGAGTAGGAGAAGAAGAAGAAGGGCGAATGAGCACGCGTGTCCCTTTGACGAGAATGATTCTCGCCTGCTCCGGGGGTTGACCCTTTGATCGTGCCGACGCAAACCTACTTCGACAGAACCTATCCATCCTTCTCTCTTCTCTAACGAGAGAGATACTTAACGGCAACTTTCAACTATAATACGATTTTATTTATCACGAGTTTTTTCTTTGCTTCTTTTCTTCTCGGATCGGACGATAATATAAAAAATATTTATGTATTTTACATCGCGTTGCTTTTTTTTTTTTAATAAAATAACATAAAAAGATTACTATTATTATTATCAATGAAACTAGATGAAAAGAAATAAATCCGAATTTACCTAGAAACAATTACAATTTCGATCTGTCGATAAAATTATTCGACACTTTTAACAAACTATCATACAATATCATTTAACTATCATTTCTATTGTATAATAATGATTCCAAAAAAAAAACAAATCCAACGAAAAAGAGTATGTTCCAGTAACGTAACCGTTAATAGGATCAACTATGACGTATTTTTTTTTTCGTTTCCATTGCATCGAGCTGTTCAACAACGGGAATACAACAAGGTACAGTAAGATAAAATAGGTGTAGAAAAACACAAACAACAAGGATTGTTGTTCGTTATACTCTCAAGTATATATGTGTCGAGAGGCGTTTTTAATGCGTGTTACACGGCCAAACCGCAATCCGCTTTTGCGGCTAGAAACGTAGCTGGTATCCGCAGTTGACCACCACCCACTACCGGTAACAACACCCATCAGATTCCCATACACACCATCATCATCCTACTCGTTTTAACAACGCTCGGCAGTTTCCGGTAACGCGCTTTACTCCCGCAAACCAGCACGCACGCACGCACGCACGCACGCCTGATTTCGAAATTGCAAAACATTTTCACGCTCTCGTGATTTCGACGCCACCGTGGATCTCCCTCAAACCTCCCCGTGCCACCCTCCCCCGAATCCCTGCCTACTCTCTACTCCTCCCCCTACCCCCCAGTCCCCTAGCCATGCCCACTTCCACCCACGTTCCACTCTACCTCCCCCACAAATCTTTTTCTCCCTTTTCTCGTTCTCTTTCTCTCTCTCTCTTTTTCTGCCTGTCTCTCTGTTCCTGTTTCTCTTTTGATGGTCGCAAAACCACCGCGGCATACGCGTTGTTTTCAAAGGCTTTTACAAAGAGAAACGACGCGTTCGTCCCTGTCGATAAGCTCGCCCACGCGTGTCTGTGCCGCCGCTTATTAGCTAATTCGAAAAATATGTTTCGGGGCTTTGAATCAAACGAAATTTTCTATTCGGTTATGACGTACCTTTTCTCGATGGTTACACGTAGGTTGGTGTATTTTTTTATTTTCCTTTTTTTTTTTTATTTTGATCGTAGGATGTAACGAAAATCATTCGGTGGAAAAATGAGTCTTTTTTTTTTTAGAAATTAGAAATATCTGATTTGTTTAGTTTGGTATCTGAGCTAAATCCGACAGGTTCTTAAAGGAATGAGAAAACATATTTGGTTCATTTAATTTTGCATTAGTGTTATTTTAATAGATTGTGCTTTCTATCATTGTAAAAAGAAATTATTATAAAAATTTGTTTATTTTTTTTTTAATCAGTTCGATAATTCATACGTTTACGAGGTCTAACATATTTTAAATTAATATTACTTAATGTTGTTTCTAAATATTTTTTTAAGATAAGTAATAATTAAGGCAAATTTATTTTATGATTAGAAAGTGTACTTATAGTTATAAAAAGTATTTGTTTTTCTATATTGAATAATTATATAGGTTGATTTTGAATAAGATTAATAAAAATTGATAAATATATTATTTGATTATTATTTTGTATAAAATATTTTATTAAAAATAATGTTTATATCGAAGGGTAATGGTTTTAGTTCTCGCGGATCTATCGAAGCAAGCTCGTACTCATCGATTATATGCGTCTCTCTATTTGGAAATTTCGACGTCGGCCGATCAAAGCAATCGTTTAGCAATGCGGTTGTCATTGGCACGCTTCCTACGTAAAGGCCAGAAACGATCGGTTGTTCTCGCTTATCGTATTTTCCCGGATACCGAAATTTATCGCAATGCGATCTGTTCGAACGGAAAACAAAACGAATCGAAAGGAAACAAAACGAATACAAAAATGAAAACCAAAATCCGAACGAACGAAACGAAACGAAACGAAACGAAACTAAACTAAACGAAAATGAACGAAACGAAACTAAAGGAAAGTAGCCAGGGTACATAGCCTGAGGGTCTTAAAAAGAAACAAAAGCGAAAAATATCAAAAACAAAATAAAAGTAGAAAAAAATTATATCCGGTCAATGATATTTCTCGTGAGCCTTGTTTTTGTGGAGTGCAGGAGGGAGGTGGATGGGGTGGACACAAAATCCAAACAACTCGTTCGTTAGTTCAAAAAATGAAAGATCGGTGCCGAGTCAAATGCAACGAACGAACTATGTTTGCCGACAATCGAGAGATCATTTTTCGAAATCACTGATTCGATCAATCGCATAAACGTTGACGTCCCGTAGAGTTCTTTAACAAAATAATTCTACACGTGCCAATGGATCTAACTGCGTAGACAAAATCTACTCTTTTTTAATAATAATTCATTGAAAAAAAAAAAATCGTTTTATATAAATATTAACGTTTATCACGAATTATTCCTCTCTCCTAATAAAAAAGAGGATAATTAATTTTTTACGTAGATATAAACAAATTCTCTTGCACAGATGGAAAAATAGGATATTTTTCTTTAATAATTAATTGCTATAATTATTTTATAAATAATAAAGAAATAAGAGAGTGAGAAAAAAAAGGAAAAGTGTTATTACCATAACTGTAAACGTCTTGTAAAGTATTTAAAAAAATTCTACGACACGTGTCGAAGTATCTGACGATTCTAAAAAATAAATACAAATAATCTAATAATTAATAACCAATAATTAGAATAAATTCGTGTTTGTACAAAAAAGTAGAATAGGGTGGGTAATCGTTTTACATTGAATGAAAGATAAACAAAGAAGGAAGGAAGGAAAGAAAGATATTACTATAACCGTAGACGTCTTGTAAAGTATTTTAAAAAATTCTACATGTGTCAAAGCATTCGACGATTCTAAAAAATAAATAAAAATAATCTAATAATTAATAACCAATAATTGGTATGAAATCGTGTTAATATAAGAGAGTAGAGTAGGGTGGGTAATAATTTTGCGTGGAATTAAAGAAAAAAAGAAAAAGAAAAAGGAAGGAATGAAGGAAAGAAAGAAAGAAATAAGGAAAAAGGAGAGAAAAGAAAAGAAGATTGGTGAACACCATTTGGCATATATATCCGTGGTCGTTTCGTCGTGTCGGTTAACACAGCGGGGGTACCGCGGACGCATCGACGGACACATTGAGGACGCCCGTTCGACTTGATAATCGCTTGCCATTCATACACTTTTCATTGGATTGCGATTGAGCATTAAGAAACCAGAAAGCCGGGGGCTACGGAACTGCCAATCCACCAAGGGTTTTCGGAGCACGGGGCGCGCGAGTACGCGTATTAGCATTTGGAGGCATCATCTCGAGTGTAAACACTGCATGGGCACCGTGGATTTAGTCACAGTCTAGCGCAACGGGACGTCCCCGATATATTATCGTCCCTTCTCTCTTCTTTTTTTTTTTTCTTTTTTTACCTTAGACGTCTTCCATTTAGCGAACCTGCGCGTTACTACCATGACACACGAGTCACCATTAACGAGTTTCTCTGCTCCAGATGTCCTAACGGAGATTGACCTCTTTTTTTTTTCTTTCCCTTTCTTCCTTCCTTCCTTTCTCTAGTTTTCTTTACCGGATTATTGTATTAAGTTGTTCGGAAAGTTCGTGCCACTTTTTTCTTTACCTTTACATCTGTGTAAAATTGTATTGGTATATCTATACAAGGTGAATATAAAATTGAAAATAGACATTTTATCGAGACGTAATTATATTTTGAATTGATGTCAAAGAACGTATGTTACTAAACACAAAATTAGAAAAAATGTTTTATTATCTGAATTATATATTTATACGTTTGTTTATAATGGAAATAAGGATGTATGTTACAACAGTAGGTTTATTTATCATAACTGCAACGTGCACTAATAATTGTTATTATTAAATGCATATAACACATACGTTCCTTTTCTAATCATTCAATTTACTTTTTAGTTTCGATTTCTATAGCTGCAATTTTTTTCTTAAATTATATTAATCAATATAATAATAATAATATTAATTTATCGTAAGATTTATTTTAAGAGTATTGAATTAGAAGAAGATTTGTAATTGAAATATTGTAATAATTTCGTTGGAGCTTTGAGAAAGCAAATAAGGATGATAGTTAGAGATAGAAAGTTGTTTTGTCGTTGGTTCTTAACCGCAGGATTCACAGCTAAAGCTGACGAACCGGCGGCAAAACGTCCGTGATCCCTTTTATCCGATCCATGATGAGCCGCGAGGCGTTAAATCCGTCGGGAAAGGATCCTAACGGAGGCTGCATTCGAGTTAAGTCGGTCAGCTTGAACCAGACCAAGTGAGAAAGGATGACAATACCACTGTTGTTCGTGATCTCTTTCTATCTTTATCTATCTTTTTATTTTCTCTATCTATGTATATATACATGTGTATGTGTATGGTCTTCCTATACTATATAAATTCTCTTTCACTTTCGTTAAAAATTAGTTGTGCGAGAAAAATCCGCGGTTAATCTTTTACGATTCATCCTACAATAAGATAGAACCTCCTTAGATTCTTACGTATAAACCTTTACGATTGAAAGCAACCTAAAGAAATTAGATTCACTATGGTAACGCGTAACTATTTTTCAACTTTTAGATACCTTCACAAATCTCGAATAACGCATCAAAGATATTTTATAAATGTTCTCATTGAACTTTGTACGATCAACATTTTCAAGTTCACGGTTTACGATAAGTTGATACAAAAAACGCGAGTTGATGTTTTTAGAGAAAATTTTTACAATTTCGATTCTTTTTATTTCGATAGTAGCTTGATTTATTTAATTTTAATGGATTGTTAAGATTTAATGTAATATACAATGATTATATTATCGTATTTTTCTATACGATAATTGGGTATATGTAGGATAATATAAGTGAAATGTAGTTTCAAATGTTTTGGAAAATTTTATTCATATTCAAGAGGAGAAGGTATGGGGATGTATGATTTTAATTTATAATTAACTAGCAATAACCCAGCATGTGATATTGCAATTTTCAATCATTTACTAATATCTCACTCTTCTCTCAATACTCACTAGTTTCTTACTTCTTTTTTCAAATCACTCACCCCAATACAATTATTTTTTATTAATTTTGATCGAATATAATCGATATATAGATAAATCTACTTATTAATTATCTAAATATTAAGAAATAAAATAAAAACTAATCGTTAGAGATAGAAAACATCTGTTCAAAAGTAGGTCACTGATAAGAAAAGTAGGTCAATGGTACAAAAGTAGGTAAGCTGTACAAAAACATAGAAATAATCCCATACGTATTGAATGTATTGAGAGAAAGATAGGCAAAGTCAAATGAGTTTAAGCATTGGTTATGTTTATATCTCTCGGTGAATTCCAAGAAATTCTTTATATATGAAATACATAGAAAAACATTCCTTAGCTACCGGCTTAGTTGAGCGTTCAATGTTTTGTTTACGTTCGGTACTTTCCGTCAATCTGTTACCATTCTTAATCTATGAAGAATTTCATCGTTAAATTTATTGTTAACCTTCGTGTATATTCGGTATTTGTCGTATTATTTCGTAGTTGTTTTTCGTATTCATCGTTAGTCGTCTTCGAGCGTCGGAAGAAGTAAATACGATATTAAATAAAGTACGTAATTTATTTCACGTCGCGTATACATGTGTGCGTGTGTTTTCTTCCTATGCAAGTGATATGCATATGTGTGCGAGTGTGTGTAGTACATATATGGATATGGATATGGATATAAGCATTGAATATAAGGACAAAGCATATCTAATGTAAGTTGACCATAATTTTTAACCTTTTTAACATTTTACTCCCGCTTGTGTAGATTTAACGTTAAACATATATGAATAATTTTTCAATAAAAAAATCTAATAGGTAATCGTAACGTTTTAAGAATTTTTTAAACAGAACACTGTATGCACGCGTTCATAATTCACACGAATAACTTTCGTTGCATTCATAGAACTGAAGGGGTTTAAAATATAATCACTTGTCAGATTTGTTTCATAATGATTCATAATCAAAACTACATCTCGGCAAATGACCACTCTCTCTTTTATTTATTTTTTAAACGCTCAAGTATTTTATTTATCAGAAACACCATACTTATATGGTTCAATTACTTGATCATTCTTGTAACGTGTAAATGATTTGTCTTTTTTTTTAATAGGTATAATAAAATTGTGAAAAAATAAGACTGTGAAATGTTAGATAGTATTATTTGATAATATTATTCATATGGTATATGTAATTTTAATCATATCTAAATTTATTTTTTAATTTCATAAGAGAAACAAAATAAATTAAAATATAAAATAATAACAAAAATATCGGGCAATAATTATTATCCATAATTAATTTTGTATTTTTTTTATATAAAATATTATATAAGACATTAGAAATAATCATTAGGATAATAAACATTATTCTATTTTATTATCTTATTCTTTCTTTCTTTTTCTGTCTTTCTCGTTGTTTTTTTTTTATCATCTCTGTTCTCCCTCCGTTATACTTTCAAGGTAAACTCAACAAAGTTCGATGGTCTGCACAGAATTGAATTTCCCACGTCCGTCGAGGGCAACTTTGACCTTTCTCGATCGATAAACTATCCGATTATAGTTTACTTAGTGCTTAGATAAATTAATTAATTTCAGAGAATATATAAAATACTTTTCTTTTCTTTTCTTTTTTTTTTTTAATCCCATTTTTCTTCAATTCGTTCGATAAAATGTTTATATTTAGATTTGCTCAACGACCATCTCTACTTTTCGATATTCTCTTTCTCTCTCTCTCTCTCTTTCTTTATTGCCTTTACTTCTTCTTTCGTGAAAATCATAAGCGTAAATTTCAATAAGGTTCGAATTACCAACTTGTCTTACTTTCCTTAACCGTAGGTGTCCTGCCGAAGTTTATTCCGAGATCACGCCTACGAATTGCCCTTTTCGTTGTGACGTGAGCAACATTATACTTACGTTTATTCTACCACTTACTTTTTTAATATACTCTTTTTATATATCGAAGGATCTTAAAGATATTTTATTTTATTATATTTTATTTTACGGTATATACCGATTAATACAGAAAAGTAAATATAATTTTAAAGACATAAAAGAGAATAAAGATTATAACAGACGTTGAAGATAATTTTTTATAAAAGAAATTGATATAAAATCGATTAACAAATTAATAACATTATATTTAATGCATGCATTATTTTAAACATTACTGTTTTACTCTTTTCCTATTTCACCATAAACTTATTACTCATAAAGTATGTTTCTCTGATGTATAATAAATCAGTATATTTTAATTTATTTATTGGTACGAACAATCGATGGAACAAAATCGATGATCGATAAAAGAAAATATTCATTTCTTCTACTATTCTTCTATTATTTTATAATCACTACTTTATGGGATTATTTTTCCCTGTTTCTTCCTATAAACATTTTCATTATTTAATAAAGTCTCTCTCTTTCTAACCATTATCATATAATCAAATAAAATAACATATATATATATACATATTCAACATCAGGTGGATGAATAAAATCAATTCTCCGCGACAAAAAAAAAACATATACAAAAATAAAAAATAAATAAATATTGCGATACGGATGAAAAGTTGTTGCGGGTATCAAAGAACGAGAAAACATTTTCTTTCTTCGAGTTTTCTCACCGTCTAAAGCCATCCTTCGTTCGAATAAGTATCGTTTCACGTACGTACACATACATAATAAATATATATATATAAATACACATAGAAACATAGTATCTCTCTCTAGTCGAGAGACGAGACACCCCGGCCAGAAAAACCGCGAAAAAAGGCGTGAAGCGTGAGGCAAAAAAAGGGAAAAAGAAAAAGAAAGGGGAAAAAAAAAGGAAAGGAAGATAGCGAGAGACAGAAAAGAGAGAAAGAGAGAAAAGTCGAAGAAGGGGGTGGCGGTGGAGGGTGAATGGGGGGGTTGAGGGAGGTAGAAAAGAGAGTAGCGCGACGTATAATCGCGTCAGGTCAGCGAGGCGTCAATGGCTGGGCTTATCACTTACACACGTTGAGAATACGAAGAAAGCTACGTATAATATCCATATACTAACACATATGCAAACACACATACACACATACACATATATATGTGTGTATGAACGGGTGGAGTGTTGGTAGCAGTTTGTCGGTGGGTGGATCTCGGCGTCCGTAGGAAAAGGAACCAAAGCGGTGGAGGCTGCGGTGAAGGGGAGGGGGAGGCTCGACCGACGGGACACGGAAGGGTGCTTTTATCATAGCAGAAAGAGAGAGAGAGAGAGAGTGAGAGAGAGAGAGAGAGAGGGCTACGTAGCCCCTTTTAGTGGCCACCGACACATCATTCTATCTCACTCACTCTTCTTAGCTTTCCTCTTTTCTCTTTACACTGTGTATATGTGTATATATATATCTTTCTTTCTCTCTTTCTCTCTCTCTCTCTCACTTACTCTTTCGGATTTCTACCCCTACGCGCGAGCGGCCTGCCTCTCTGCCTGCCCGTTCATCCGTTTGCCGGTTCAAGGTGGCTGCGTTCATTAACGGAGAGGTTGCCGGCTGCTCCAGAGGAACCCCCTACTACTACTACTATTACTATTACTACTACTAATACTAGTATTACTAACCTTAGTCCAGTAGAAGCAGAGTGTCGTTAAATAATGATTTTGGTAAGCAAACTCTATGAAAATCGCAAAATCACAACGCAAATTTTACTTTGTCCATTGGAGATAATTCGTTTGAAGTTGTTAAGAATTATTTTTGGTTCGTACAATAATATTTTTTTAATTTGATTTATTTAACTGTAATTGGATATTATATTTGGAACGATATGGGATGTATAATTGCACCTGTTAAGTATAAGAGTCAGCAGAATTATTGTAGAGGATTATCGATGGTAGAATTGGACGAGCACGTGCGTGTAAGTAACGACACGTTAAAAAAAAAGAAAGAAGGAAAAAGTAAGAGTGGGAGTGAGAGAGGGGTGTCTCTTCTCGAAGGCTTTTTCTTTCTAATTGGGACGAACGAGGATGCTGGGGACAAAATTGCGAGGATTAACCGTCGGTCCGTGAACACGTGCACTTAAACGCCCACTAATTGCTTCAACGAGCTGCCCAAAGTCCTTTCCTTCCGACCACTATGTCCTTTACAACAGTGTCGTTTTAGTATCATGTAGTTTATAGTAGATACACACGAGATTTCTTGTTACTTTTTTTTCTTTTTTTTTTTTACAAATTTTTGTTGTCCAAGATAAGAAGAAGAAATGTCAGAGTTTGTTTGGGTATTTTTGTTTCTTTTTTTTTAACCGTAAGATAAATTACTTTAACGAAAATAGTTAACGATATCGTGTGTGACTTTCTATGGGTGTTAATGTAAGAGAGTATAAAAAGGAAAAATTAAGTGAAAGAAAAGAGAGAAACAAGAGAGACAGGATGAAAATTTATCTTTTCAAGTAAAACAGCAACCAGCAGTTGCGAAAAGAAGTTTTATATGGTCGAGGGGAATAAAGATTTTCTAACTAAAGTTATACAAGGTTATGATATAAATTTCTAATGAAATAGTTTATAATCAGATCTAATTTAAATATTGGATTGATGGAAAATAATTTTCTTCATTGAATTGTGACCAAAAAAATCGACATTTTTTTTTACCACCAATCCATTATGATGTAATAGATTGTATGCAGACAGACGTACTTTGATTTAGGTACAGATTGACAATCATTTGTATGTCTCTTGTGTCAAGGTTTTTTTCGTTGCAGTAGTTCTTCTGCAACTAATAAGTTATCTGTGCCTTACTTTCTCATAATTTATCTACTTGAAATAATTTAATAAAATAAATAATCATATTTATGATAACACAATATATACACATTACTTTCCAATTTATATATAATACAAGATAAAAAAAAACGAGAAAGAGAGAGAGAGAGAGAGAATGGTCTGGGAAGGGTAGACGAATGCTATGGACGGATAAGCAGATATTAACCAAGTCGATGGTAGGTTTAAGGGCGTGATAAAGAGAGAGAAAGAGAGAGAAAGAGAGAGAGAGAGAGAGAGAGAGAGAGAAATGGAAGTAACGCGTAGCAACCAGAAGGGGTTTGCTCGCGGCTTTCCTCTCCTCTCGTAGAATCTCTCGTAAGTTCTCTCTTCTCTAGTCGAGTCCTAACGTTTGGTAAGGTGCACCTCCTTAGCTGCCGTTCACACTGTCGGAAACGAGGAAGCCGGCTTCTCTTATCTCGAGTCTGCAAGACTGCCTCCGGTAATACCGTTCGTCGACTCGCTGCTGGAACCCCCTTACGAGCGAGAACCCCGTGAAATATCGTTAAACGGTTGCCACCAAAACCCCCTCTCCTCTTCTTCCTCTTCTTCCTCTTTCTCCTCCTCTTCAATCACTTTCTTCTTCTTCTTCTTCTTCCTTCTTACTTCTTCTTACTTCTTCTTACATATCTCTCCTTAGTTTCGCTTTACCCTTTAACCTTTACCATTTCTAACCCTCCTCTTAGGGGTTCTTCTAATATATCTCAAGTACTTCCCATCAATTTGCATTTATTTGTATTAGGTTTTTTTCTATCGAATGTAATATTTTCTTCTTTTTCTTCTACATTTATTTATATATTTCCTAAACAAATTTTCACCAGAAATATAAATATTTTAATATCTTTTATCTCATCGTAAATTAATTGTGCACGCGAAAGATGACGTTAATTAATTCCGTATTAAAATAATCCACGATATCACGCGAATATTTCTTTAGAATGAAAAATCATTTTTGTTTAGATTTTTAATACGAAATTTAAACGAAAACAAGATTGTTATATTATATAATAAAACAAAAGGTGTAAGGGGGAAGAGGTATATGAAATTATTAAAATACTAAACGAATGAACGGAGAAATGTATTTTTTAGTTCACGAAGAGAACCGTAAGAAGAAGAATCATAATAATTTCCTAACGTGTAAGTTCCAAGTAGATATTCTGTAAATGGGTGAGAAATAGTAGTGGAATAAGGGTGGGGGTGGAGGTGAGGGTAGGGAGTTTGGCCCGTGACGTAGGATCTAAATTTAGGCTGAAGGGAGTTGAATCTTTGGTTGAGGAGGATGGAGAAAGACGAAGAAGAAGTAGAAGAAGAAGAAGAGAGAAAGAGAAAGAGAGGAGAGAACGAGGAGGTTGACAACGAGGAAACGAAGGAGCTCGCTTCATTATACGCGACGCTCGCACGCTTCGTTTATCCCCGGAAGTCGTGCTTTAGGAAGGGTGTTTCTCCCTCTCTCTCTCTCTCTCTCTCTCTCTCTTTCTCTTTCTGTCTTGTCTTAATGTTATTTACTTTTAAATTAACAAACATTGGTACTTTTGGTACGTCGATGTATGACGGATCGATATCTAAAGTTGGTAGAAATTAATAAACATTTTTGTATCACTGTAACGATGCGTTACAGAATAAGTAGAGAGTAGTTTAAGTAGTATAAGTAAGAGAATAAGTAGTCATTAAAAATATGTACATTTATTTTTATTCTTTATTTTTTTCTTTGGATCGAATTGATAAAGATTAATCTTTAATATGAGAATACATAAAAACTATTATCAGGAAGGTAAAGATTCGACTATTGTTAAAATCACCTTCGTTTAATAATAATTAAATCCAATAATCCTAATCGTGGAAATTTATTTTAAACGAGGATTCATTTGTGTATCGACGGACATTGTCCTAATCGATTCTTCCCCCCCCCTCCCTACTCTTTCCTTCAATCCTTATTATATTCTACTTCATTTATTTATTTATTTTCTTTTTCTTTTCATCGATTCAAGTTTGCGACTGGGTGACGTATTACTTGGAAAATAAAAATGCGAAAAAAATAAAATAAAAAAGAGGAAAGAAAATTCGGAAATTGCGGTCCAACCGATAGAGGGTGGGTGGTGGTTAAAGAGGGAGAGGAGGAAGCAAAAAGCTTTGGGGAAACGCGTTACTCGACGAAGACGTGGAAAATGGGCAAGGCAGTGGGAACCGGGTTACGGGGTTTTTTAATAAAATCAGACGGTCGGCGAGGCGTGTCAAATGGAAATATGCACGTTCGGTCGAGGGATTTTGCAGCGGCTGAAAGAGAGAGAGAGAGAGAGACGAGGAAAAGGTGGAGGAGGACGAAGAGGTTGAGAGAGGAGAAGAGAAGGTAAAAGGAGAGAGGAGGCCTTCTCCCGTTTGTAAAACGGAGGGCGCGACTCGATAACGATGGAATTCATCCACCCAAAGAGAGAGAGAGAGAGAGAGAGAGAGAGAGAGAGAGAAGGAAAGAAAGACGATTTCGCACAGTGGATGATGAGAAAAATTTTTTCCTTTATTCTTTCCAGTTGCCTGAACCTGTATCGTAATCAAGGAAGCACGGGAGGTGGATTAGCGATTCGATATCTCGCGCGAGATTTTTCCAGCCGACGACGACGAACCGCGTAGGAGAAAATATATATTTTACTAGATTCGATGTGCTCTTCTTTTTTTTAATAAATAAATACAATAATAATATAACAAAAGACTAAAAATAATATTAATGAGAGAGAGAGAGAGAGAGGAATAGGGAATTTTTGAACAGATATATACCTCAATTAAAGAAAAGAACAAGAGGGAAAACTATATATATATATTTATTAAAATATCGAATATTTAGCCACAATTCAATGGGAATATTTTACATTTTTTTCCACCAACCTAATATATAATTAAATTTATTTTTATTTGGATACATATTAATAGGAAAATTGTTTTAACGTAATAAACTGTAGATAAGATGAATAATGAGTAGTAAATTGAAGAAAAGTAAATCAATGTACATATATATATATACCAATTATTATACAGGATACGTAAAATAATTATCACGCGACCAATAGAACGTTTTAACAATCCTCATTAAAGGTAAAATTTAATTAAAGAAAAAAAACAACGAATAATAAAAGTTAATTTATTTCGAGAAGTAATAAAAAAAAGAGAATACACACACACACACATCTCCTTTTAGGATGCTAAACAATAAGAACAAAGATATCTAAAGTTTAAATTCGTAAAAGAAAAATGAGAAAGAGATCGCTTAGGTCGTTTCGTGGCTTAAGTTTAGTTGATGGCGTGCACTCGAGGTCATCCTTTTTCCATGACGGACGAAGTAACATAGTGAATTCCCCTATACGCGTACTTTGGCAAAGTGTGTCACGGTGAAACCGTGCGTAGTACAGGTTGAAGTCGATAAAGGTGACAAATGCGAAGTTATACGTTGGACGTTATAGTTCGTGCCCGGAGACGGTGTCGAACGTTACACCCGTACACTTATGGCCTGCCATTCGTTTTACGAGGCTTCTTATCGCTACGGTGCCAGACCATAAACGCATCTTCTCCCCTTCTTCTTCTTATTTTTCTTCTATACGAAACTAAACTGGTATCGCGACGCGTTTTCGTATCGTTTTCCTTCACTCACCCTTAACTCTTTCTTTTTTTTTTTTTTTTTTCTTTCTTTATCGAGTACTTTGCGATATTCCTATATTTTTATATATTTTTTTCTCTGTTTACATCGGGAAGAGAAAAACAGAGGGGGTGAGGAAAGAGAAATGTTTTTCTTTTTTTTGTTTTATTAATACGGTGAGTGGTAATGTAATACGTAAGTGTGTATATGTGTGTAAGTAAAATATTGAATGATCACTTAACACGATTCTTATTTACGTGGAAATTTATCGAAAAAATATTATTCCACGCGACATTTGCATTTCTAATAAATTAAAAAAGATGATAAAAGTCGAGTTAACAAAATATATATATAAATAAATAATTAATTTTGAAATTTAAACTTTATATAGGTGGGAAAAATATTATTCAAAATGTTACTTCGTATAAATTACACTTCATAATGAGATTATATTTTATTTATTATACTTTAAAATGAAAAAATCATTTAATACATTTTTCGTTATAGAAAACAAGTCAAAGATATTACAATCGATCGAAAGAAAATAAAATATCAATCAAATAGAAAAGATCTTAAAAAGGATATTAGCCGTGAAATTAATTAGTATATCATGAATAAAGGAGGGATTAACAGTTAATTTAATTCGATCGAACATGGAGTATGCCCATTAAATTCGTGCAACAGGCAATTCGCATTAACGTTTCGTATTCTTGGCTTTATGTTCTTCATCGTATGACTTGTTATCGTTTCACTTTGGCAACATTCATACGTGAATTCTAATCGAGCTCTTATCTTCTCTCTCTCTCTCTCTCTCTCTTTCTCGTTTAGTTTATTCAACAAACAAAAAAGAAGGAACAAAACGAGAGAGAAAGAGCTAGCAGTCTGTCATCTTGTTCAAAAAAATAGAAAAAAAGGGGGAAAAAAAAGGGAAAGAGAGAGATAGTGTGTAGTCTGTCGTCTTGTATATCTACCCTCGTACGGTAGAAATTTTGCTACGGGGGTGATCTTGTGCGGGGGATGGCCAGCCCCGTCTCCCGCTTTAAACCTGATTGGATGCAGAGTTATCTCGCGCTGCGTTACTTCCGGATGATTGGTCGCTGCGGTCGTCATGACTACCTCACCGCCGTTCTGCCGCCACCCACGTGGGGCGTCCTGCCACCCCCGAGTATCCCACACTACCAGTTCACCCCTCTCAACCCGAGAACCCCGACACCGACGCCGCCGCTGCCAGTCGAGCCATCCCTTCGACGCCGTTTTCGTCCTCTTTCTCTTTTCCCTTTCTTTCTCTCTCTTTCTCTCACTTTCTCTCTTTTGCTTTATCTCTGTCTTTCTTTCTCTCGTTCTCGCTTGAACAACACTCTCGGCCCTGACCATCGGAGCTCCGACGATCACCGCTCGAAAAATCGCACCATCGATAATTCCCCCTTCAAGTACGAAGTGTGTGTGTTCGGGTATTCTGAAAAGAAGTTTGTCCCGTAGTTGATGTGTCGTTTATTATTTAGTATGAAATTTTATTATTATTATTATTATTATTATTATTATTATAGAGATAATTTTTTATAGCGTGGAGTTATATTTGTATTTTATAATATATGAAGCATAATTAAATAAATTATGACACTCTTCGTTATCATTGTGTTTTTTGAGTATATTGGAAATAGTAGTTTATATATTAAACAATTTTTTTATTTACAATTAATATATCAATATTATTTTTATTTTATTAGAAATCTTTATATATATTTGTTAAAAATAATTTCTATTTTTTGGTACTCCTAGGGTTATTAGAAAAAGTAATTTCTATTATAATTGTTACAAAACATACGAGTATTAATTTAAAGAAATATTATTCCCGCTTTCTAAAGAGAATAATAATTAAAGAAATCTATGTAAAAATGAATAATCATAATCTTTTACATTGGAATGTAAATTATCGTTATTTATCTAATTAAATAATTAAGAAACGATATTAATTCTGTAATATATTATATAAACGTATGTTTTATTGCCATTGGGGGATTTTAAGTTCGTAAAAGCTTGGTATGATATATAGTCAAGTTTATGTTGAGGTTTGAAACTTTTCACGCAGAAGTAGCTTGCAAAAGGTAGATTTGTGTATTGAGAGCAGGAGTCCGAGTGGAATCAATTAGAAGACATCGAAATTCCAATTGAAAACTTGAAAGTCGAGTTCTCTCCTCTCTTTTTCTCTCTCTCTCTCTCTCATTCTGCAACGATTCCGTAGCAATGCGGTACGACTTTTATCGGTTTCGTTTCCATCCCGTCCTCTTCCTCTTCCTCCTCTTTCTCTACCACCACCCCCTACCCCTAGTTCTCGGTTATTATCCCCGCGCGAAAACAAAGCGCTTTCAAATCCGCTTTTAACCCACCATCGCGTTGAAAGCGCGATAACGTTGTCGAACATGTTACTCGTCAGTGGTTCTCAATACTCCATAAATGTTCTAACCATGACGAATTGTTCATTTATTTTACAAATATTTCATACATACAAACATACCTATCTTATATGTAATAATTGTTGTTAGGAAAGAGGGGTAGAAAGAAGAACTACTTTTAAATGAAAAATAAATAATTTATAAAAAAATATAATTTTTAAATAACCAATAGAAAATAATAGACAGATATGAAAATGTTGAAAATCTTGGAAAATTGTCCGTGTGTATCGTTTGATGTTGAAGGATAGGAATCAGCACGTAGTCTCATTTTAATTCAATAGCGAGCTTGAAAGCATGCGGAATTTAACGTAATCGTCGATTTCGTAGGGCGTAGGGACTCGTAGTGGTACTCCGGAGCTTTACAGAATCCATTAACCTCCGTGTCTACTAGGACCCAGTGGCCTCTTCCGTAAGATAAATCGCGTTGGTATGCTAATACGTCTCTGAACCCGCGTGTCTTCCTGTTGCTGCCACACTTCATACATATATACATGCATATATATACCATATATATATATATATGTAATACATTTACTATACACCAAGCCGAATAACTACGAAACAACACGAGTTACTTCATCGTTGTAGTTGTCATAGTAGTAGTAGTAATAGTAGTAATAGTAGTAGTTGTTGTTGTTGTTGTCGTCGTAGTTGTTGTTTCTGGTAGACGCGCGGTAATTTTGAAAAGTGCGCTCACCGTTAGCGCATCCTCGTCGACTTTAATTTAACGCCGAGGCACGAATTAAATGGTGCGAACGCGAACGACGAGAATGAACGAGGATTGTTTCGCCCCGTAGATATATTTTACCCGTTGCAAAAAAAAAAAGGGAACAAACCCTTGTCTCTCTGCGAACATACCATACATATAAATGACTATACTGGTGATGAAAAGAAGTATTATATGCATGTATGCTGTTCCTTTTATCGATATTCGTTCTATTCAGTCTTAAAAATTAAAAGAAAATTAAACCGAGAGAAAAATTAATTTCTTTTTTCTAAATTACTTTTTACAAAGTTAAATTTTATCGAGATACACTTGACAATAATTTTCATCTTATTATTTATTTTTGTAATTCATGAAAAGGGACACTAAAAGATTTGTATTTTTAGTTTAGAATTGATCTATCGTAAATAACGTGCAACTTGTTACTCGAAAAGCTAGATCCACGTAAAACGACATTCAAAGAGTAGTTTTTGTTTAAGTTTATCATGGTACTCGACGTTCGAAAGAAGAAGAAAAAAAGGAAATGGAGAAAAACAAACGTAGAAAATTAATAGGTATAGGGAGGAATGGGTAAACGTTTCGAATCGAGCGTTGAAAATGACGAGATGCCCTTATCCGGACAATAAATCTCAGGATCTCGACAAAGGGCCTTGGGATGGGCGTGACCCGTTACTATTCCATGTCAGTGGGTTTTCTATGGTATAGTACCTCTTATTTTTCCTCGCTTCTCGATTCTCGTTTTAGATCGTGTGAGAAAGATAGACGATGAAGACGTCAACTTTTGTTCAATTCGTTTCGGCCTGCTGCTGTCGAATGAGCGTTGTCCTATTCGTTGCATTTATTCTCTCTCTCTTTCTCTTACTTACTTTTATATCGTATCTCAACATTTTAACGTATACACGTATTAACTTTTAGGATACATCAGTCCTAGTATTGTAGTTAGAAATTGTTAGGGAACTTGTTTGCGAGGTCACGGCTCGTTTTCCTTCACCGTCGATTCGTGGCGCGTGTTATGAGTTTAACCAACGACTACTATGACGTTCATTGTTCGAAATGAGATCTCTCTTTATCTTGAGTATGTGTAAGGAAAAGAGAGAGAGAGAGAGAGAGAGAGAGAGAGAGAGAGAAGGAGACGAAACGAATCAGCCTTCATTGTACACGCTCTAACGAACTTAGATCGATTGCTCTAAGAAATATATAATAAACACCCTCTAATGTATTTTACTAATATTTTGGATTGTTTAAAAGAAGAAAATCCGTTTAACACGTTCCGTGCCAAGCAATTTTTACTTGACTTGTCGTTCAGGCTATTTGATATTTTCACTAAAGATTGTTATATTATCGCACAATATTTCATTACATCATCTATCCATAAATAGTTATTTTTTTAGTTATTATTTTGTATAATGCCTAATTCCTTTAGTAGAAATATATTTTACACAATTAAATTTGTCATAATTTTAAAGAATTAAATTTTTCATTTTCAGTGCATTCAATAAATATGTCTGCGTGTACCATCGGTAGTACACGTGGCACGGAACGTTTTAATAAACTCACACGTTGAGTTTCTTCTACCCGAAAGATCGATTACTATAGTGAAATATTAATCCTCGAAATCATTCTCGAAACTTCCGGGTACTCTTTCCTTCTATCCTGTTTGACCGTTCATTGAAAGCACATGAGCGCAAATACATAATTCACGGAAGTGCGTGCGTGCAACTAAAAAATAAGGAACGAAAATTTTCGACATGATTGGCGATTTATTTTGAGGGATATTCGATTGGTTGCTTGCCTTCAATCTTCTGGCTTCGTATCTTCTTTCCATCATGGAAAAAACAATCTTTGTCGGACGAGTCGCAACATTTTGTTAATATTTCTTTTCTTTTTAATAGTTTATTACAATTTTGTAAAGTGTATATAGATTTTTTATAAGACTTCTGCTCCCCATTTTTTTAACTTTCATAGATATTTATGCGCCTGTAATCGCGTTTAAGTTGATCGCGAATTGTATTAGGAATTTTTATATTTTATATAAATTCCTTTTTTTTTATTATATGGTTTATTATTTTTAAAGGTATTTATATATTAGCGTAAATTCTTTAGTTCGTAAAATATTCGAGCACGTAATTTTTCTCTCGAATAAAGTGATCTTATTACCCGGGAAGACTTTTCTACGGTTTCTTCACAAAATTGGTATAAGTTTAAATACTCGATCGAGCTACTGGTAAATTAAATACGTTAAAAAAAAAAAAAGTTATTCTACAAATTGTAATTTTTTCTATAACAATAAATTAAAAATATCTTTAAACAACACACATATAATGTAAATATGAATAAATCCTAATAGTTCTCAACTCTTGACAAACATAAATAATAATTAACAAATTGTTATTGTTTATATATCAAAATACATATCCCCGTAAATATACGATCAGAAATTTATTTCGCATTTTTGTTTTCAACTAAAAGAAAAGAAAATATTCTTTTATTTCCCCTTGTTTTATATTTTTTTTTATATATTTTTCTGCGTTACGTGCGAAACCCTAATGAAAATATTTCGCGGTATTCGGTTTCGCGCGTGCGTGCTGAGTCAGGAACTCGATCATCGATCACTTATTGTTAGCGAGCGAACACGCTTTGGATCGTGACTGCACTTATTTGCTTCGACACCCTTTTCGCCTTTCGCACTTTTTATCGTTTTACTTGACAAGTCGCGTTGCTCGCTTCTGCACGGCCGCGGCTTTGCAAGATCAACGTTTTCGATTTCAGTCGGCACGGCCCACGCTTACTATAGTACCCTACAGATATACACTAACACTTAACTTCTTACGAAACGCCTTAAAGGAGATCTATTAATAGATCTTGATCCATACACACCGTCGATCTCGTTTTCCATTATTCCACTACATACAACCAGCTTTGTATGCACATACGTATTTATATATATTATTTAATAATGTATACATTTATAAAATACATATACAAGAACACGTACAAACATATATATTTATATAGAAGTATATATTGTATTATATAAAAATATAGATCATGGGTTTAGATTTAGAAAACAGGTTGGTCGGATAAAACACTTGATCGATTAATTAAATATCATACAATTCACTAATTAATTTTAATTAAAATAAACATATTTCAATTGAGTACCACCCAGAAGTATATTTTTATGAACTTTACAATTATACAAATAATCGATAATTTGGTACATTATTCATATACACGTTATTAATATACATGATAGATATCATCAGTTCTTGAAAATGAATCAGATAATATTAGAATTATATTTAAAAAATTCATTTAATTAATTTCATTATATTTAATTAATTATTATACAACCTATTAATGAAAGAGGAATTTATGTGTTTTAGTATGGACCACCCAGAAATGGTAATATTACTCCATGAACCCATAAAGGGTCCGTTTCTCGTATGAGAAAGTAAGAGAGGGGGAATGACTCGCGAGGAGGAGGAGGAGGAGGAGGAGGAGGAAGGAGGTTCCTAGATGTTTCCTTCAGCAAAGACGTTTATGTTAGCAAGTATAAAGTGACCTGATCGGTCATCTGCCGAAGGAGTCACTATGGATATCTTATACGACGAACGACGCTGGCAAAGATCAACGACAGATGACGGACGATGGGAAATGGACCACCGTGAAGCTGATGATAGAATCATATATTGTAAGTGTACTATGTGTTCTATATATACGTGTATGTAATACTTACTTCGATAATAACAGAGGGTAAATATCTGAGGTAAGAAGAAGAAAAAAAACAAAATTCTCTTTCTCACGATTTTCATCTTACGCGAATTCCTTTCTACTCTGTGTTTCATCTAACATAGTTTAGTATTGAAGATGAAACTCGTGGGTATAGTTGAGAGAAGAGAATTTGTCCCGTCAGTTGTTCGACGATAGCTTCAATTACCAAATGTTCGAGATTTTTTTTGATAATCAATATTCATATCGATTTTTTTAATTAGAATTAAAGATACAATTAATTTATTTTTAGATAACATTAATTATTATTTCGTGTAATAATTATTCATCGGTACTGTCGACAATTATTTAACAATTTAGAAATGTTATTCCTTTTCTTCTATAAAGAATATTTAAATAATTAGTTTTAGATAATATAAAATAATTATCTCAAATATCGATATAAATCATAGAATTGATATTTTAATTTAAATCTTTCTTCGTGTTCGGATAAAAAATACTCAATTAAAATTACAAAAATCGCATTTTCATAATGTCATAATGTGTCACGTATCGTTTCGTCAATTCAAATATAAACAAAGCATATAAAAAAAAGACAGAGAGAGAGAGAGAAAAAAAAAGAGTCAAAGGAAAAGAAAGAAGGGGAGAGATCTTTCTTTTAATTACTTAGCCGCCTTGCAGCTAGCTTTTCGCGAGCTACATTCGAACGAAATTGCATCAGGATGCGCTTCCATCGTTTTTTACAAAACTAAAGAGGACATCGTTTAAATATCGTTTGAGGCCCTTCTCGTCTTTTGCGAAATTACGTGTTACCAAACGAGACTGAACAAGAACAAGAACAACTTCAACAACAGGTACCCTTGAAAAAAAAATTAAGAAGAGAAAAGAAGAAGAAGAATAAGAAGAAGAAGAAGAAGAAGAAACAGAAAGAGTAAAGAAACAAAAAAATAAGAAAAAAGGATGAAAAGAAGTAGAAGGAGAAGAAGAAGTAGAAGGAAAAGGAGTTGAAGGTGGTGGTGGAGGCGTAAGAGGGGGAGGAAGTACAAGGCTACAACAACGAGTACCACCACCACCACCACCACCCTATAAGGGTGAGAAAACTCCCTCGGAAATCCCTGAGCATCATCCCTTATTCGTTCACGTGTTTACCTTACCACGTTACAACGAGAAGGTACAACAGAGTACTTTGAAGTGTCGCATCTGCGGTTACCCAAGAACACCTCCCGGTGAGTAGTGTGCTATCGTGAAACGAACATGGTTGGAACTACACGTAGGTACTTAATCCCTTCGCACGCTGCGAAGGGCACGAACAGTCTCCACGTTGTATCTCATCTCATCTTTTTTTTTCTCTCTCTCTCTTTCTTTCTTTCTTTCTTTCTTTCTCTCTTTTCTTTTTCTGTATTCAGTAACGCGATTTCGAGTGGAGCTTGGATTTTAAATCCCGGGGACTCATCCATTCAAAGGAGTCCTCTCGACCCCCGTATATACTCACTGCATATGTATATATATATAGATATGTATAAACCTATGTATTTCTATCTTACCCTCTCATACCTTTCTTTATTTAATTCTATTTCTTCTGACGCGTATTTCGATAGGAAATAAGGTGATGCGTTGTCCAGAAGCAAGGTGTACAACTACCATTGGCGGGCCTAATCTAAAATATTTCAATGACCAATATTGGTGGTATTTATAATACTTTCTCAACATTTCCTGATAAAACACCTGCTCGTATTTTATTTAATATACATAATTAGAACACATTATTGGTATTACGAATTAATACAACTACCATTAGCGAGCCTAAACAAAAATATTTTTATAGCCAATATTCATAGTATTTATAATATTTTCTCAATATTTCGTTACAGTACACCCGTGCTCGTATTTTATTTAATATACGTAATATTAAAACACGTTATTGGTATTACGAATTAATCGTATTTTCATGTTTATTTCTATATCGTTAAAACAATAATCATCGTGAAATTCGAGTACGCTTATTATTTTAGATTTTTCAATTTTTGTGGATTTCTCAATTTCTTTTTTGATCAAACCTTGAAAATTAGTTATCATTCGTGGATGTGTTTATTTAAAAGATTATTTTGTATACACGACATTGAAAATGCATATATACGCCAATGCTTCAAGTCCTTGCACACTCCTACTACTTGTACGGTTTATTCATTATTATTACGTTATCCACGAGCTTAAGAATCGGTTGGTGAAGAGGCAATGGGAAGGGTGTGCCTCAAAAGAAAATGGTACGAGCGTGTCGGTAATATGAGGGTAAGAGGGGTAGGGTGGGAGGGAGAGGGGTGGTGGATTTATAACGCATGGAAAGAAAAAGAAAGAGGGAGAAGGAGATAGTGCAGGGTACTCGATTTTTAATCCCCCGCAATCCCACGCAACCTTTTTTATTTTTTTTTTCTCTTCATTTTCTATCTCTCTCGGTTTTTTTTCTACAATTTTGTCCTCTTCCTACTTTTCTTTATTTCTTTTCTTTTTTTTTTCTTCTTCTTCTTCATTCTTGTAACGTTTTTACCGACTCTCGAAACTGATCCCCACTCCCCCAATAACAGACGGAGAAAAAATTCCAAAGGGAAAAAAAGTTTTCATCGTCATTGTATCTCGTCCACCTACGTGGGTGTAAAAACTACGTCGAGAGTTTTGGGGATTTTTTTTAAACCACAACGTTGAAATTCCAACGAGGAATCATCATTCTCTCGTAATTTTATTCCAAAACATTTGAATTCGGTATCAAAAAAATTCTTCTTGATTTCTCAATTGCAAATATCTGCTGTATAAGTAACAACAACACACACACAAGTAGATACGCTAAAAAAACTGATAGTAAAAGTTGAAAATCATTTTCTATTAGAAATCGGTATAATAGAGTCAGGCATAATTTGGTGATTTTTTTTCAATGATAAATTTGACAAGTTCATTGATAGAAAATACACACGGTGCGTGACCGCAAGAAACTTTAAAAGGTTCATCATCTTACGAAGTATACCAAGTAATAAATTATCCGAATGGACGACGTATTTGAAATTCGCGCCGTATAAGAGGGGTTCCTTCTCTATCGTGTAAAGCATCTGGACGAAAGTGACGAGGGCCCCCTCCCCTCCCACCACCCATTGTCGTGTGTCGCATAGTTCGCATTTCGTTGGTGTATTTTCGTAGCTCGTTTCTGACCAGGAACATGATTAGTAAGAGCACACTTGACCTAGTCGACCTATTGTCGCTTATGGAAAAAGGGGATGAAGAAAGAAAATCGAAAGAAAAAGAAACACCATTTATATCGACACCGTGTACACGAAAAGTCTCCCATTATTTGATACCCCTCAGATTCTACTGTATGGGTCATCGTCAAATCTATCTTCTCTTTTATTACAAATTTTCTATCAAAAGATTTGACTATAACTATCAGATATACTAACCATCGATCGTGCGAGATTTATCGATACGAAGAAAAGAGAGGGGTTCCGATTTTGACAACAAAAAATATATATATATAAGTATATAAAAAAAGAAGAAAAGCATAAACGGTTGTTGGAATACAAAAGGACCGTTTCGTGAGTGTTGATTTATGAGATGATTTAAATACACTCCTTATATATACTCGGGTATACTTTTTATATTAAAATTATTTTTATAGATTAGATTATAACGGAGTATTATTAAAATACGGGTATGATACGTAAGCTAAGTATAGGAAAATTATGTTAACAGAAGTGTTATGATTTTTCCTAAATGTTTCATTCTTATCTATTAATTATACAATTTTATTTAATAAACCTCCAATCGGGAAAGTTATCAATTAATTAGATGCATAAAATACCCAAAATACCTAAAATATATAAAATACCTCTTTTACTTCGATATTAAAAGAATATAAATAAATCGTATATATTTAACATAAATACACGATGCATGATCGATAACAAATATAAATAAAACATTAATTACAATTACAAACCCAATAAACGTCATTCTATAATATTTTCCTATCAATGATAAAAATTCCAAAAATCTCATCAAAATATCGTCGTCGCTAATTCAGCAGAATAATCCGTGACGCGCATTCGCATAAATTCTCGATATATCCAAATCGCAGCAAGGTCCTTTCGTATTTGTACACAGATAAAGGACCCACCGCAGGTGCTTAGGTATTGGTAATAGATACTCGGTTGTTAAACTTCACGTTTCATTGGCCTAGCACGGTGTCCATCATTTAAAGAGAGTTCATGGGTTAGGTACCGCGAGTAAAGGAGATGATAGTGGCGGGAGGGGGAGGAGGAGGTAAAGGACGAGAACGAAAACGAGAGAGGAAGATGAGGACGAAGAGATGGGGTGAGTGGGTTGATAGGAGGATGGGGCGAGGGGGTGGGTTGAGGGAAAGGAAGGGATAGGACGTGAACGCGCGATGCCTTCAAAGACAAACGAGCCGGAGGGACGATATCGGATAATTTTCAGGGATTCCACGGGTAAACTGCCGAAATGATGGATCGTCCTGCGGAGAGCTAGCTTCGAACCAGGGATCGGTAATGTGTGAAATTTTTGAAAGCCCACGGTAAGCGCGATCTCGCGCTCGACCGTGCGTGCAGGTTAGGTACACACGTTGCTCAAACAATTTATGGTTCCCTCCTGGTAACCTCCTCCTCTTTCTCCTCTTCCTCCCACCTCACACATTCTCTCTCTCTCTCTCTCTCTCTCTCTCTCTCTCTCTCTTTCTCTCTGTGTGTCTCTCTTTCTCTGTTGCTCTTCTGTGCGCATCCTATCTCTTTGCGTTCATCCTTCCCCTTCTCTCTGTCTCACTCTCTCTCGCTCTCTCTTTCTCTTTCTGTCTCTCTCTTCGTCTCTCGAAATCGCGTCAGCATTTAGCTAGCAGTATATTAGGCGAAATACAGGCGGATATCCTCTCACGGACCATTACTGTTACCTTTGATCATCGCATGACCGGAGAGTGGTTAACGCTGCGTCATCAGAGCATGAATTTCTCTCTATCTACTCTACGCGATATAATTTACAATCCGCGACCGGTACCTAAACGTTTACTCCGATTCTAAATACTTTCTCTGTCTAATAATATCCGAGGAGGATGGAGGGGAGTGGAGAACCACCACAACTTCATGGTACTTATATTTTTATCTCTAATTCCCAATATCATTATCATCATCCCTAAAAGATTTCAAATCTCATTACTCTACATTATCAATAGTATCAATCGTAATAAGTGCTCATTCACATTGTCTGTAAATACTAAATTTCAAAAGGAATAATCTTTTAGAATTTTATTATTAAAATAATTTTATAATTTCTTATATTACCTTCGAACAGTTTTACAGTACTTTTTATTGTTTTATTCATCGTAAACATGATTTGTTAAATTCTTCAGATTCTTTTCTACTTTTCGTTAAAACACAAACGAAGAAAATTTGTTTCTTTCTATCTAATTTTATTTTACATAATATTATTTTTCTTTTTATCCTTTATGTGTTAAATTTTTGTGTTGTGTTTCCTGTACCTCTCTCCTCACATAGTAGTAGTTGTAGTAGTATAAGTGCTTTGCGTTTGAAGTTGGTGGTGGATTGTGTAAAGCACCGGCCGCCTGTTGCACGTTGGCGGCATCGAGTCTGACGTCACCTTCCACCACCTTCCACCACCTTCATCTCCGTCCTCATCGTCCTCATCGTAGTCGTAGTCGTCCTCGTCCTCGTCCTCATCCTCATCCTCATCGTTGTGTCGTCGTCGTCGTTATCGTCGTGGTATTGGTGATGGTGGTGGTGTGGTGGTGGTGTAGGCTGGTTGAGTAGTGGGGGTAGGCGGGGGCAACTCTACGAGCATGGGGCGTTGATGGTGGTGGGGAAAAAAGGGGGAACATAACGCTCAGAGGGCGTGCTTGACAAAGGCGTGGTTACCGTGTCCCCACCCAACAATAAACAAGCGACTCTACCGTTAATTTGTTTGTTTTGCCCTTCCACCTTCCACTTCCTTTCCTCTAACTTTAACTCTCTCTCTTTCTCACTCACTCTCTCTTTATATTTTCCTTTCTCTTTTTCTTACTATTTCTATCTTTCATTCTCTTTACTACTCGCGTGCGCAATCTTATACTTTGCCCGTTTCTCACCTGTTATACTAGAATTCGTTCGGTAAGATACACTGAATTACTATAAAAATTCTCTCTTTCTAGATTTATCTCTGACTGTCTCAACGTAATCTTTTTATTAGAAACAACATAAGATTTATTTACGTTTATCGCTGATAAAGAAATTTTTGAACAAAATTCTTTCGTTTAGTTAAACTTACATTCTTGCGTTTGACAATAATTTTTTCAACACGAATGTAATATCAATAAATACGTCATGATAATAATAATAAAATATTGTTAAGGTAGAGAAAACGAGTAATGGTAGAAATAAATTATGTATATTTTAAATTGCAATAATAAAAAAAAGAAAAGAGAAGAAACATAAAAATATATCTGGTCATCAGTCGCGATGAGAAATAAATCGGTTACGTCACGTGGGAGAGTGTTAGGTAATATTAGTACAGAGTGAGAATTTCAAAAAAAAAGAGAAAAAAATGAAAGAAAAAATGACAAGTATGTATCTCTTCGTAAAAAATGTAAATAATATTATCAGTATATATAAACAAGTTTAAGTAAGAGAGTAAGTATATATGCTTCTGATGTAGGCAAACAATCGTTTTCTCTTTTTTTTTTACGTTTCTTTCTTTCTTTCTTTTTTTTTTTTTTTTTTTCTTTACCCAACTTTTAAAGAAGTTAAGAGGAAGCTTATTGACTTTGCTCGTGAGAGTTGCGATCATTCTACGTTTGTTCAAGTGTGATAAAACAATCAGGGAGCACAAATATGAAGTACGGAGTCGATAACAAGAAATAAAAAAAAAAATAAAAAGAAGAAGAACATATTTCGGTTAAAGAGAAATTTTTTTTCATTGAATATTATACCTGAAAAAAAAAATATAAATATCTCTGTATATAGTCTTTAAATATAATTATAGTCTTATCTATTTTTTAAGCATAAAATTATCTTTTCCTCGTGACTCTCGTGTTTACGAATGTTACGAAATAATTTTTTTTTTTTCTATATTGAATCGATATATTCTTTTTTTTTTCGTTCACGACAAGAGTTTAGGGTATAACTTTTATTCTTCACCTGTCTAATTGAAAAAGGTCTTTATAATCTTTTTAAAATATTATTTTGAAATTTATCTCTCTCTCTCTCTCTCTCTCTCTCTCTCTTCTTCTCCTTCTTTATCTATCTGTATCCTTTCTCTTTTTCGGCATATCGGATCGAGGCTACAGAGAAAATTGGTTGGAATCGATCTTAAGAACCCTGCCCGAGTGCCGGAGGGATGCTACGCTAGGAAGCGGGGAACGACTTGACCTTGGCTGGATTCACGCGTAGCTGAGCTAACGCAAAATCGAAACGCGTTACTTCCACCGCGTGGATCCTCCTAAAGCCGAGTTCACATCGTTACTCGAGACTAGGACTCGAATCATTCTAATCGCTATCCTAATCTCGACATCAACAACGAGACCGACTTTCTTCAATTTTATCCTTCGACGATTCGATCTGTTATACATTTATTTTCTTGTTTTTTACATATTTTTCTTTAATTATTATCATTTATATTTGTTTAAAAATATTTTCTTTTCAATGTATCAATTAAAGTAAGACTGTACTTATATAACAAACAAAAATATCTATTTATAATATGATAGATAAGGTTAAATAAATAGATAGATAGGATAGATAAATATACTTTGTGACTGGGTCAAGAATTTTGTTAATGAATTAATCAATAAGTCAATAATTACATATATGTTTTAATTAAAAAAAAAAAGAAATGATCTATTTCAATATTTATCTTCTAGTTTTTTCTTTTTTACAAGATTATCGTGCGTACGAATAAATTATCTTTTAAAATAACTGACGCTTCCCTTTCAAGGAAGATAAATAATAGAACAGGTTAAACAGAATGTCTATTGAAATGAATTTAATAATAGCAAGGTTAAACGCAATTTTGATAAACCATCGATAATAATTTTTGGTGTTATTAATTTTGTCATAAAATAGAACATACACAGAACGATTTACTTTTTTTATTTATTTGACAAAACACAAAGTTCGTGTGAAAGGAGCTTGCTTGGGAAGAACGACGAACGAAGGGGGAGGGAGTGAGAAAACGTAGACGCACGCACTACCGGCAGGGGTGGATGCAACGACACCCCCACCTCAACGTCAGTCCGTCCACGACACAGGGTGAGATAGAAAGAATAAGTGTAAGAGAGAAAAAAAGAGAGAGATAAAGAGAGAGAGAGAGAGAGAGACAAAGATAGATAGATAGAGATAGAGATAGATACATAGATCTTTGAACACGGTGGGTAGGAAAAGAAGAGGGTGAGTCAGCCGACGTTCGTGGACTACTCTTGCGTGCATAACACCCACGGCCGTGGCACGCGTGACTAGATACTGTTTTGCACAAAGGGGACAAACGCCAATTATATTTTAATATCCTACCAGGGCCCAAAGCACGCCAAACGCCTTTCCCCAAAGCGTACACAAAAATTCCTCTACGCTTTTAACCGAACCTACCCAACCACCCACCCATCTACCCTCTCATTCTCCCTCCCACTCGCACCCCTCGTCTTTTTCTCTTTAACTATTTTTCTTTATTTTTTGGGGACAGGGGGAGGAGAGAGGATGAAATTAAATCTTTTAGTTTAGTAAATCGGGACTAATGAGTTCGGACAAGTAACGTAAATCATATCCCAATTGGTTGAACTCATTTAAATGCATGAATATGAAGATTAACGTGACTTCTAATAATAAACTCATTTTTTTCTCCCCCTGTACTATTTAATTCTAGTTACGCGATTTTATAAATCTGCACCAGTTACACGAGAATTGATCGATTAGGATTATCATCGTGATAATGTATATATTTCAAGGAAAAGACAAACACAACGAAACCATATAATCCCGTATGGAAAAAAAAGTATCCCTTTTTAAAAAATCATAAAAAAGAATAAAATCGATGAGAAAAAGAGGGAGGGGGGGAAGGTAAGTCGAGGAACGATAGAAAAAGGGATAATCGATAGTGGATAGGATATAAACCGAAATAATAAATGCAAAATAGTACGTAGATTATCAATGTTAAACGATCGGCCGGACAGCCAAGCCGCGTCTGGCGCGAATTCTCAGCGTGGGTAGCTCTTTTCGTGGAGTGGTGGCAGTGGTGGTAACAGTGGTGGTGGTGGTTGTGATGATGGTGGTGTGGTGATGGTGGTGGTGATGGTGGTGGTGATGGTGGTGGTAACAGCGGCGGCAAACACATAAGAACATACACGTAACAAACACACAAACAGATTTACTCGTATATATACATATATATATATATGTAAGCATGAAAATACATGTGTGTGGATTTAGAATAAGAGTGAGTGAGAGAGAATAGTCTGGCGCGTGAGTTGGTGCGCATGCGCTAAAGTGTTGCACAGCACGCGCCCTCCGATGTGCCTTCCGCACGGTCGAGCATCTCCACCATTCAGAATCGATGATGTCACGAAGCGGAGCCAGTATCCCCACCAAAGAAATTCACCCCAAGTATAGTGGGGGTAAGCAAGGAAGTTTCTTATTGGTCGAACGTAAGCGATGTAGCCGCGGCTCTAGCTGTTAGCCACGACCCAACGAGAGTACGCCAAGTCTTACCGTGCTAGTCCGTGCGTGTACTTTGCCTAATAATATTTCCTCACGGCGAGGAGAGCGCACGGCGAGTAACGCGCACGGGTTCAAAAGAATAAGAGAAAGAAAGAAAGAAAGAGAGAGATAAAGAGAGGTAAAGGAAAAAAAAGATAAAGAGATAAAGAGAGTTAGTTAGATGGATAGATAGATAAATAAATAGATAGATAAATAAGATAATAAAAAAAGAAGAAGAAAAAAAAAAGAGTTTAAAAGGCAAGAGTGAGTTAAAATTTTCTCTCTTCAATTTTTAATTGACAAAGATCGAAGAATTTTGACGTCTCCTATCGTATTGTTACCATCCATTGGTTTGATTACTTTTCTATTATTTCTACGTGAAAATATAAAGGTGACACACAAGATCAGAAAGACACGTGCGTTTCTTATCGTGCGGATCGTACCGTCGCAGCTAACGATTCTCTTTGCGGAACTTTCGAAACCAACGAGAGATATTGAAACAGAGATAAGGACAGAAAGAGAGACAGAAATAAAGAAAGAGAGAGAGAGAGAGAGAGAGAAGGATTCTGTTTTGGATTAATACTCGTCGTGAAAGGGTAACAAACGTGAGATTAAATAAAAATCAATCCTGTCTGTAAAAATAAATCGTAGGTGTTTTTATTCAGCAATTTCTTCCATTTGTTATTGAGATATTTATCTTTTGTGAAAAGATAGATATTAAATATTATTTATAATAGATAGATTAATTATTAAATAGATCTCGGTCGGTTGTTTAGTGCGCGTCATTATTACGTTTAATACACAATAATAATAATAATAATAATAATAATAATAATAATAATAATAATAATCATCATAATAATAATAATAAAAATAATAATAATAAAAATTATAAATATTATATATTATAATCTTGATTATCGTGATATTAAGATTAATTATTAAGACTCGAGGAGAGGATTAATTGAATCAGTGTTATTACGCGTGTGTATAATCAAAGAACTTCAAAGTGACAACACGATTGGTAAGGATAGATCATCGTAGATCATCGTAGATCATCGTAGATCATTTAAGAGGATAGAAGAGGAAGACAAATTCAAGGATATAAGGAATCACTTTCTTGCCGACCGAGGTGGTGAAAGAGGAGGAGGAGGAGGAAGGTGCATCAAATCGAAATAAGAAGACGACGACAACCACCCCGTCGGCCGTCGGCAGATAGAAAGAGAGAGAAGATTAAGAATAAGAAGAAGAAGAAGAAGAAGAAAAAGGAAGAAAGAAAGAAGGAGAGAGAGAGAGAGAGAGAGAGAGAGAGAGAGAGAGAGATCTTGGTACGTGATCACGTGCTTTACACTTTGATCTTTTCCGCGAAGAGACTGCTCTGTGGTTTTGAGGTTTCACACTGTAGTTTTCTTTCAGTTTTTATAAGAGTTGTATATAAATATATAAATATTTTTTTTTCTTCTTTTCTGTATACGGATTATATATTTTTTTATTTTTATTCTCATTCTCGAGGACTATTAATTTTCTCACGCGTTAGATAAGATTGTTTCTATTTAATCATAATCAAGAATATCTTCCACTTTTTATGACAGTTATAATTTGTTTTTTTACGTATGTTTTATATTACAATTTTTTTCACTGTCACTATTATTAAGTGTTACTAGTTTATCACACACGTTAGAAAAGATTTATTTTATTAAACGATAATCGAAAAAAAATAAGTTGAACGAAGTATAAAATGTTTCTATGTTTTCTTGAAAGAAGTTTCATTTCTTTGGAAAGAAAATAAATAATTATTATATATAATTAGATAATTTATTAAGATGACGCGTAATATTTTCAATAACATTCTTCTTAGAAGTAATATATAACAATAATATTACTATCCGTAAAAGAAAATAAAAAGGATAACAGAAATGAATAAATAGAAGGTTGATCTTTTTGAACATTTAATTACAGTATCGGTAATAATTACCGGTATAAATTGCATGTAGGCGTCTATAATAATACAGCTTAAAACACAATAGCTATGGTATTCTATAGAAGGATGAATGCATTTCAAATCTGTCTTTTTCCTCCTACCCTCCCCTTTCTCTCACTCTTTCTTTCGTTCTTATATTTTCTCTTTCCCTTGTATTATAGGGTAATTAGGCGATAGACTATGAATTTGCCGTGGCAAATCCGTAAAGCAAGTTAGATTGAGTAAATAAAGAGAGGAAAGAGAGACAGAGAGAGGAAAGAGAGAGAATGAGAGAATGGCAAAGGCGACACAAGTGCGGACACCCCGCGGTGACGTATTCGACGCCAAGCATTGTGAACGAACCTTTCCTTCGTCAAGAGAGGATAAGAGAAAGAGAGAGAGGAGAGAGAGAGAGAGAGAGGGTTCCTTTCGTGGCTTTCGAGATGAAAAAGCTTCTCGTCGATCGGTACTCGATACGAAAATGAAAGCGGTAGCTTTTGAAAATCGTTTTAGGGTGCAATTCGATCCTATTTCTGTTCTGTTTCTATGGGTTATTTCATTCTTATTCTCAACAATATTGACATTTATATATATATGAATATATGCGTGTTTGTGTGTATGTATGTGTGTATTACCAAACCACATGAAAGTTTTTTTTAAATTAAATAATAAATTAAATTTGTAAGGATATATCGTGGTCTATTAAAATTTGCTTCAAGAAATAATTAATAATATTTCAACGCAGTAATTTCATATTCAATTACTTAGACTCTTATAATCTTCGTTTAAAAAGGGGGATATTTTTATTATGTTAATTATTTGGAAAACAGAAACCCTAGAAATACTTGTATCAACTCTCTGATACCAAAGTTTTATATGCGCGAAAACTGCGAGTTATTATTTCGTTTTTTTTTTTATTTTTTTTTTTTTAGGAAGAGAGAGAGTGCATGAAACTTGGCATGACTTTAGTATCGTTCGTAGACAATTAAGTTGCATATGGTGTCGCTTCTTGCAGTTGGTTCCACTCGCTTAAGCAGTGTAAACGGTCGATCGATTGCTCGTCTCGACTCTAAGTAAGATAATTTGACGTTCCTCTCGTATATATATATACTTACAATATCTCTTACCCTATTTACCTCTCTTACCGATAACACACGTTATTTTTTATTATCTCATTTAGCAACTATAAAAAGACACGAAATATAATACTTGATTTATTTATCGTTCGAGTAAAACATTAAAATCCAATAGAATTCGTTGTGCCAATTTGAAAAAAAAAAACAAACAAACAAATTGCAATAAATCAACAATTTTTTTGTCCACCAACCCAATATATTTTTATTATATTATCGTCATAAAACTATAAATAGATAAATTAATATTAATACATAAGGCAATTGAAAAGTGATAATTTATTTGAATATAATATATTGCATCCGAAGAGTAAACATAATTCTTCCATACATTATTCTACTTTAATCTCCTCTTTTCATTTTCGTGTTATTATCAATCAATGAACGGATATTATAGACGTGCGTTCACGGGTAACATAATGGCGTATAGAAGTCAATGGGTATGCGGCAGTGCAAGCAATTAATACCCACATGAGTTTGAATATACACACATATACACACATATAGAGACGTATATATACCTACAATACATGCATAGGACATATATACATTATGGGGGATGAATTTTGACGTACGCGGCATCAGAAACGGTGACATTCGGTACATTCATAGACATATATGTGTGTATGTGTTTGTGTGTGTAGCACAAGAGGAATAGAGGGTATTGTAATAGTAGTAGTAGTGATGACTACGAGTGATAGTGACTGTGTGTTGGTACCTGCCGGTGCCAGTGCCATTAACAGTGTTTCGCCGGAAATGTAAAGCATAATGTGCCGGCAGCTCTTGGATATGGAACCTATTACCATCCGGTTGTATAATACCATGCCGACGTTGTTTCGCGCGTATCGCGTTGTCAACGTTACGTTCGGGACACGTTGTCGTATTAACTAGGAAAACGGGATGAAAATCAAAAGGGGTTTTGTTACGAGATATATACCGAGACTTTACACCGAATATCTTGAGAAATTACTAATTATACCGTACCAACAAATATCATTCATTCAACTTTTTTTCTTTTATTCAATTCATTGAAAATAAAACAAGAGTATGGAATAAACTCTTTATCCAATATTACATATTTATTATAACTATTAGAAAACTTATTTAGAATAACTATTAATAATTAAATCGTAAGAAATAATTTATTATTTGTGCTTTGATATTAGACATTAGGAAAAAATTATTAATAAAATTATTTAATATAATATTATCTAACAAATTTTGAATTATATCGATCATCATCATCAAATTATTAATCATCGTATTAGTCAACTTGTAATGATATTTATTGAGTAGATATATTTCAATATCTACAATTCGTAAATTCGGTGTAAGGATGTATATTATTTATTAGGGGATGATAGGAGGGTTTAAATCTTGCCGAAGGGGGTGGGGAAGGGGGGTGGTAGAGATGGTTTGCTGGTGTTAATCGCGATCCGATTCGAATCGGGTTCTTCGTTGAGAGAGATAGAGTTGAGTTCCGAGTTTACTAAATCGACAGCTTGGCGTCTTGTAAACACAAGCCGGTGAGATCCTGTTTGCGCTCAGTCGGGCATAATCCAAGGTAATCCTCTTGCACAATATGCGAGCGCGATGTACACTCTCTCTCTCTCTCTCTCTCTCTCTTTCTCTCTCTTTCCATCCTGCATAGATCTCCCTCTCCGTTATGCTATCCAGCTTCCAGCCTATCTCTTTTACCCTTCGCGTTATCTTCCGTACCCAAAGATTTTTTCTCATTCTTTTTCTACTCTTTCCAGAACGAAGTTAATTCTATTTTAGGGAAAAAACAATAAAAAAAAATAGAGAGAGAGGAAAAAATGCATGCATACCAACCGTTACCGCGAGAAAGTATATTTTTGAAGTAGTAATAAATAAAAATAAGAAGACAGTGTGGTGAGATTTGTTTGCAAAAAAAATAAAAAAAAGAAAAGAATATTAAACGCAAAAAGAATATTTTTCAAACAATTTATATAGAAGAGTGTGTGAAACCATGCTTTCTCTCTCGTCTTTTATATTTTTTTCTTATTAATTCTTCAGATCCGATTATGTGCCGTCGGTGACAGAAAACAGCTGGTAATATTTTTTTTTACTCCCATTTCTCTCTGCTCTCTTTCTCTCTCTCTTTCATCATTCTTTTCTATCCGTCTTTTTCAATATCTTTATATCCCCGTTCATTATTTTTATTTTTCCGTTATTATTCCTTTCCATAACTTCGTGTTCTTCCTTTAAAAAAAAAAAAAAGAAAAAAAAAAGAGAGACTTTACGTCACGACCTATTACTACTACTACTACTACTACTACTCATCATTTTTTCTCTCCTCTTCCCCATTTTATTATCTTTTTTTTTTATTTTCCTCTACCATCTATTATTTTCCCGTACATCCAGGACGGGATATATTAAAACGTACAATCTCTCCTCGTTGAGACGACTACGGTAAATAATCCGTAACCCTTTGATAATTATCTCTTCTTCTTCTTCTTCTTCTTCTTCTTTCTAAAAAAAAAAAGGAATAAATAAAAAAAAAAAAAAACTTCCAACACGGGCGTGTTAAATCGTCGAACACGCGCGCGCGCGCTCACTTTGCGCCATGATTTTTTCTGTCTGAAAAGGTTCTTTCATTCTTCGAATACGCTCGGTGTGTTTCACAATTCGCGAAGTTTATGCCTTTGCTTGGTATATATATATATATATATTTATATACGTATATATATGTATATCATCGTATCGTATCGCGTATTCGTATCGTATCGTTTCATATCGTTTCGTTTCGTTTCGTTTGTTCGTTTCACGAATCTGTTTCTTTTCCCCATTGACATCGTTCCCTCTCCTATCTCTTTCTTTCTTTATTTCTTTCTTTCTCTCTCTCTCTCTCTGTTTCGTTGATACACCGACACGCGAACTAACAATAACGATTTCAGGATTTATTACGTCCTAATTAGTTCGTTAACTCTTGTGAATGCTTTCATATCACAGGGCTTTATCATAAAAGTAGTCTTTCTATACTTATGTTATACTTTTTCTTTTACTCCATCCAAAATGTTCTTTCTTCCTTTTTTTTTTTTTTAATAAGGATTTATACATTTTTATTTTTTTACACAATCGCATTGGTTTATCATTCGTATAAAGGAGTTAACTTGTAAATAGATTTCACGCTTCTTAACATCGGTCTACTCATGGATTTAACTTCTTTTTTCTTTCTATCCTATCGTAATTGTTTATATACTCATTCAAAAGAGATTTTTTTTCAATGTGCGATTTTAACATTTTTTTATTACTAATTATGTAAGGGTATTTATATTTTACGTCAACGTTTTGGGTTACGTTAAATCAACTCATTGACTCGTTGAAATTCGTAAGAAAGGTATTAATGTATTACAATTATTTTAGTTTATTTTATCATTATGATCGTATCAAGGACTTAAACACGGGTATACTTATTTTGTTCATTCCTATTGGTTACCTTCGAGTAAAACATTAACAGGGATTTTTCAACAGGGATTTATCGATAAATTCATTCCAATGTACATAAGCCAGTTAATATTAACCCTAAAGATATTTCTAATTATTTTTCTTCGATAATAACGAAAAATAATCAGATATATTATAAATAAGAATTATTAATATTTGCCAAAAAAAAAAAAAGAAGAAGAAGAAGAAGGAATCAGTTATAATATTGAATATTTAATGTTCAATGTAAGATCAGGTGTTCGATTCTCGACGCAAAAATTTGATAACACATGTCGCCCCCTTTCCTCCCATCTTATACGATATACAAAAAAAATACGTACATATATATATAATACATTTATATATTAAACATACTCGTTTTATTTTTATCCCGATTCGTGACATACGACATACCTTTCTCGGTTTCTTTCAAACACCACCCCCACTTTATCCAATTCCTCGTACTCTTCTATATCAGAAAGATACAACATTTATTGTGTAGATAAGGTCGTGAAAAAAATAGACGAATATTTTATTTTATCTTGACAGCTTTTTCATATACGTTTCTTTTTTTTCTTTCCTTTTCTTTCTCTCTTTCTCTCTCTCTCTCTCTCTCTCTTGAGATATCTCTCGTATGCATCACGATGATAACCAACGGAACCCCTCGGAGCACTAATTATCGCACTTAGCCTCACTTCTACTCCCTCCGATCCTTCACCAACGTATTTCCTCTTTCCTCCTGTTTTTCTCTCTCCCCCTCCCTCTTTTTGCCCTTCTATCACTCTCTCTCTCTCTCTCTCTCTCTCTCGCTCTCTGTTGCTTTTTCTCTCTTTATCTTCTTCCATCTCTTTTATTTGTTGTTTTTCTCATCTCTTAGTTTGTTTTTCTCGCGCTTTCTCGGTGCAAACGTGATGAAGAATTTGAAGGGTGTTACTTTAGCGAGTAGTTAACATCTTCAACGAGTACGAAGCGAGGTAATTACGATACTTCATATCGCCAATGTTACGTTCATCATCATCACCCCTTTCCTTTTTTCTTCTTTCTTTTCTTTCTTTCTTCTTTTCTTTTTAAACAGAATCCTATATGCTCGTATTATTTCTATATCGGGGATGAATCACGTTTTTAAGAGGGTAAACGTCGACTCTTTTAAAAAAACTAGAGAAAAAGATCATCTTTTATGTAAACGTGGGTGGGTATACGCATATACAAGGGGGTGTTCATCTGAAATTTTGTTTCTACTATTTGGGCCAAATATTGTTTAAATGATCTTTTTTTCTGTTTCTCTTTTATTTTGCTTTTTTTGTTTGTTTTTTTTTTATTTTTAAATTAATTCCATCATTCCTATTTTTTGTGAGATTTTATTTTCAATTCGATTGTTTTGTTTCTATTTTTTTTGTCTTCTTTTTGAATGAGGAATGTCAAAGATGGAAAGTATAATTGATTGAAAAAGAAATTAAAAAAAAAATATATTAAATTAGTTGAAAAACATTCTTTTTTTCTTTCTTTCTTTCTTTCTTTCTCCTTTCGACCCGCTTTATTTAATTAGAGTATATTATAATTTTAGCGTGTGCTACGTTTGTGCAGAGAGTCGCTCAAATGACGATATGTCAATGAAACGTCAAATGTTCTAATTTACACAGGTGGGATTATGCGAATGAAAGGATTACATAAGAGATATACTTCTGTCGAAAAAAACATATGTTTATGTGTGTATGTAACGTAGATAAAAATGAAGAAGAAAAAAAGAAAAAAAAAAAAGAAATAACACTTATCGGTAGGAAGAATTTTTTCGTGAAAGAGATTTAAAAAAATTCTTCAATACCGCGATTTTTTAATCTGTATTAAATATTTTCGAATGTTTAATTAAAAAATATTACAATTCTGCATCCGATGTTGTACTTTAATTTAAAATTAAAGTTATTAATATTATTTTAATGTTACTGAAAAAATTGTTTCTATTTTTCTTATTTTATTATCAAAGTTAGTAAAAAAAAATCATAATTTTTTAACATCGGTTACCTTGATTTATGGACAAGTGGAAATCGTTGATTACGTTTTATAATGAAAAATATTTTTAAAAAGCACGGATTTAATTGATAAAAGAATTAATTTCGTTTGATAACGTTAATTGATTTTTTACAAAGATTATATACGAACGAGAATTAATTTTGATAAACAATAATCGCGTTACTAACCTTTCCAAGGAGATTGAAATATTCGAATTATGTTCTATACGCATGTGTTTACTTTTTTCTCCTAAATACATGTAAACAGTCGTGACAGTTACAGTTCGGTTGTCCTACGATAAACACGCATGATTCGTTACGTGCTATTGGTAAGAAATTATTATTCGTTTTAATACTTCTATCAATTTTATTTTCTATCAATTGTTTATAACTATTGATCGTAATAAATTATTAATTATTTATCGTTCGTTCACCAAATTGAGTTCTCTTTCTCTCACAGCTTTTTATATTATTTTGTAATAAAATCAAATGTGGATATTTCATAAACAACCGATTTCTTTTCTAAATTTTATTTAATATTATAAACTAATTATTTAATTAATTACATATGTTTCTTTCACGAATTATTATTTAGAATTCTCGCGATTTTCAACGATGAAATCACCATTCGGAATCGTTAATATTACTTAAAACATGGTACGATGTTTGATTAGAAATAAACATATTGAAAATATAAATAGAATTATTTAACGTATCGTTTCGACAAAAGGACCTATTATTAAATATTTAAAATAGAAACAAGAATTTATTTACCAAATAATGTATCGTTGGTAAAATCTTTTCGAAAACTTTATAGAAAATTATAAGAAAGCAGGGATAAATTTAATTATTGAAATATTAAGCTCAACTTATTACGATGATTACAAAAACTGATTACATGAATCATTATTATTAAAATGTTATTAACAAATTGATTATCACTAAGAATACTATTGGTGTGATAATAAATTCAAAACGAGAATGGTTAATATTTCATTAATCTTACCTAATCAGCTTATAAAATGGATGTATATAAATTGTTAGTAGGATTTTTTGTAAGGTTTTATATATAAGTTAAATATTAATTAAAATATATATAATAAAATAATAAAAATTGTTTTTGACAGTGACCAATAGGGTGTTAAAGGCCCAAAGATTCTGCCAACGCAGCAGCTCGGCGCTGCGGTCGCTCCATGGCCGGGCGCCACCGGCCTCCTCGCCTCCGTCACCGCTGACGATATGGCACACAAGGGTGAGTTTTATTTTTTAAATATTAATATAACAATACATATATATATATATATATTCATATCTGATAACACAAAGATCTGGTTCTAATCATATTAAAAAACAATTCTCAATTACGTAAAATTCAAAGTAGAAATATTATGAATACCGAAAAGTACTTTTTAGAGGATACCAAAAGAGTTATAACAGTTTGATAAAATTATAATAATCGTGTTATCGATTAAATGTATATTCTTAGCAATATCTAACACTTTGAAATATTTATTCAACAAAATGTTATTTACCTTTTTTTTAAATCAGTAATACAATTCTTTTGGTTGGCAACCTATGTTATCAAAGTTCGACAATATTTTGAAACCTCTAATTAGAATTTTTTAATATATTTTTTTTGGTCTATATCGATTCGATACAAAAGGGTTATATCACGTGCAGAGTTCTTAGGATTGAATGAATAGGAGGAAGAATAAGAGGAGGAAGAGGAGAAGTAGGAGGGTGGGTACTTGGAATCTTAGTGGAGTCGAATCGGAACGTCCAAGAATCAAGAGGGAGACGTTCGGTTGATGGCTAAGGCGTTTAACCCCATTAGTCCTGAATGGAACTTCTCTTCTCTCCTATCTCTCTCTTTCTCTTTCTCTTTCTATCTTTCTCCTTCACCCCCGCTGAAGTTCTCTTAACGCAGGGTCCAAAGAGGATGAGCAGACGACGTCTCAGGGCTTTCTAAAGCCGGCAGCTCCTGTGCTTCAAACTGGTTGCTCACTTCACGTATTGATTTCCATTCTCTCGTGCCTTCCAACACTCGCCCTTTTTCTCGCTAAAGTTCTATCTCTCTCTCTCGCTCACTCACTCACACACGCATATACATTTTTTTTTCTCCTTTCGCGATCACCAATTTCCTGTTATCTCAATAATCATTCATAAATTCGTAATAATATTAACATAGATGCCATATAAGATCATTACATTGATTAAATAAAATTTCATATCCATATTTGAAACTTGTGTGTGTGTGTATGTGTGTATGTGTGTGTATAATTAATCGAGAAATTTTTGCATCAAAAAACAACAGTTTGTAGAATTATTATTGATCAAAGATATGATTCATATTTTATTGACCAGTAAGATTTGTTTTAGATATTGTAATAAGATTTTGTAAGGTGTCAGCAGTTCGTAAATTTTCTTTTATGGGGTTGATTTCTAATTGTATTGGTATAGGTAGGAAGTATAGTTTCTACAGTGCAAGAGGATATGGGGTCCACTGTTAGTTGTTATCAGAAGAATTATGTTTTTGAAAACATAATTATTTGTAAGATTATTTAACTTTTTATTGCAGTAATTATTAATTTTATTGTAGTAATTATTAATTTTATTGTAATTCCTACTTATTGCAGTACTATTTATAAAAATCACGTGTATTTAAATACTTCGTTTTCATTTGAACTTGAATCAATAAACAAGGTATAATTAATTTAATACCGTAAGAATCATGTTTTGAAATTACCATATCATGTAGAAGAAAAAAAACAAAAGACTTTTTGAATTTATATCAATGCTTTAGTATATTTTTTCAATATTAATTATGAATAATATTGGCATAATTACTACGGCGTAGTACCTACCGATTATACAAAATGTGCTCGTACGCGTGCACTAATTTGAACTTGAATTAATTAATAGGTAAATGTAATTAATGAAGATTGTTGAACCCTGTTTTTGAAATTTATCGTGCAGAAAGGAAGACTTTTAAGGTTGGCTAAATATTATATGCCATATATACACACACTCATATATATCTAAAAGGTTTAAATATAAGTCGAAGTAAGTTTAGTATTTTTCGTTAGAAAAAAAGGAGAAAACAATTTCAATCAAATTTGTTTATCATAGATCCAGAAAAAACATTCATAAAATATTCAATAAAACGATATGAATTTTCTTATACCGTGTGTTCAAATAAAAACGAGATCAGCAAATCTTCTTCGTACGCGTAAAAATCGTATCTTTGCGTAATTCTTCTTCAATTTAAAAAAAAAAGATAAAATTCTTCGTCATCTTTGTAACTTAAATCATCTTGAAAATAAAACTTTAAACAACGTATTAGCATTTGTCGATAAAATAATAAATGGATATGGGAAGAGGTAGTAGAGATACATACTCGTTAGAGTAAAAAGATGATCGTAAGAAGCCAAAATCGTTCATAAGAGGATCGTAATGTGAACTTATTTAGAAGAATCCACAAGTGAGTAAACGACCTAGATCCGGTGCCTGGAACGCGGAGGAACGATCGAAAATCCACGAGTTATCTGACCGAGTGCAGCTCAGTGGGGTGTGTAGCGTTAAGTTGGCGTTAGCTCATCGAATCGGCTCCGATAGACCGACCTCGGCCGAGCCCGCGATCCCACCGAACGAGATGAGGAGGGTTTTGATCGATCGTACGTACAAATCGCGTTTCCCCTTTTCTATATATCTTTCTCTCTTTCTCTCTTTCTCTCTCTTTCTTTCTCTATTTTCCTGTATTATTCCATCTATATATAACAGGTCACTCAATAAGTCTCCAGTCTGACACATATATGATACGTCAACCACGTTCGACAGATCCTATACGATTTCTGGATCGTACCAATCTTCAAAAGGATACGTGACACAATTTTTATAACAATTATGACAATTAGTCGCGTTTCCTATTTTCTATATATCTTTCTCTCTCTTTCTTTCTTTATTTTTCTGTATTATTCCAACTATGTAACAGGTAACTCAATAAGTCTTTGATCTGACATTTAAACCTCAACCACGTTTGACAGATCCCATATGATTATTGGATAGTACAGATTTTCAAACGAATACTTGTCAAAATTTCATTCTTCTTCATATACGATCTCTATTTTTGGAGGTTGGCTATAATCATTGTTATTTTGATTTTTGGAAGCTGCTGCTTTTTGATTGGAATTTTTTATGTAGCAGGGTGTTTTTCATATTGGTTGCATTCCTTATATCAATAACAAGTGTCTTTCCAGGAAATCCTGTCCTATCCTATCGGAAGACTTAAAGTTCTAGAATTATACTCGTTCTTGATTTTTAGCAATGATGATAATGCTTGAAATATTATCATGTGATCCTTTAATGCAGTAGTTTTCCCATTGCTTTCAGCAAATTTCATTACATTCTGAGAATTAGTTCTGACAATTAGGTTACGGTGGTTTTAGCGATCAAAACTTTAGAATCAAAATGATTGTGTTTAGTTTCAAAATTATATGAGGTGGTAAAAAAGGGGATTGATAAATAAATGAAATGTTATATAATATTATATCAAATATAATATAAATTAAAAAAAAAGAAAAACCACAGATACACGAACCAACCAATTCCTAATTTCAAAATTAATAGGAAGAAAAGTGTTTATAAAAGAACAAATTATAAAAATTAAAAATATACATGATCGATCTTAGGGTAATATAATTTAGATCGCAGAATTGTTTCGATAAGTTCGGTTATATTTATCCACGTCTCGATCACAGTTACTTCATTCTTTATTCCAATAGGGGATGTAGATAAAAAAGAAAGAGAAAGAAATAGACAGAAAGAGAGAGAGAAAGAAAAAAAAAGAAGGAAAAGTGTCTCCCGGAAGTTTGGCAAATCGTTCGACCTCCGCTTTACCACGAAGAGAGAGTCGGCTGTCAGCACGACGTCTACCCCGACGAATCAAGCCACCACCACCACCACCACCCCCTTTCTCCTGGTCCCCTGTGGAGTCGCTTTTACTCGTAAGGGATGAGATGCTTGCCGCTGCCTGAGGAAAGAAAAGAGAAAACCAAAAGAATAAAAAGAAGAAGAAGAAGGGTGGCAAAAGAGATAGAAATATATAGAACAGGAGAAGGGTGGGAGGGGGGGGACAGTGGGAATTCAAGAATACGAGGAACGAAATAAGAATAAGAAAGGTTTGCCCTGTTCTTCTTATTCTTCTCTCTCTCTCTCTCTCTCTCTCTCTCTCTCTCTCTCTCTCTCTCTTTCTCTCTTTCTATTTTTCTCTTTCGCACCAATCCTGATACAGATATATATATATATATATTTCTCTATATAGAAAGATAGATAGATAGAAGAGAAGGGGTGAAGGGTATAGTGGTGGTGTGTGCTGGTGCTGCTGGGTTCCTGGAGCATTGATCGTTTCTGAATTCAGAGTAGATGGCAACCCCCAAGCGTTTCTTCAACCTCCTCCTCCTCCTCCTCCTTCTCCTTCTCCTCCCCCTTGTCCGCCCTCGTTCTACTCCTCCTCCTCTTCTTCTTCTTCTTCTTCTTCTTCTTCTTTTTCTTCTTTTTCTTCTTCCTTCTCTTCCATCTACTTTCTCTCTTTCTCTCTTTCTNAGTATAGAATATTTTTTTTCTGTTGTATTTTACATTATTTTACTTAACAATATACGATTTTATTTTTTATTCCATTATCCATAATACTATGGTATTTAATATTAATAAAATAATATAAAATATACAATATTAAGCATAAAAAGTCATAAAAAAAAAAATAAAAAATAAAAGGAAAATATTGAATCGATAAAAAAAGTGTAAAGAGACAGTGTTACGAAGATATATATACATATAAAAAAAAAAATGCATACCTTCGGTTATTATAAATACACTTTCAGTCGATGAAAACTCGTCTCTGTAAATTTCCCAACCTTCTTTTTATATTTCATACCCCCCCTTCTTATCCATGGAGTAAAAATAAAAGAAAATAAAAAACAAAAAGTAATAGAAGAAGAAGAAGAAGAAGAAGAAGAATAAAAAGTATAAAAAAATGAGTTAAAAGAGAAGTTCGATAGCTGTCGCAAAGTTCAAAGAGAAGAGAAGAGAAGGGTGAGAGAGAGAGAGTTTTTATTTACTCGGTCAAGTCGACTCGCCGATGTCACTCAAGGTCGAAGGCCTTCTTCTTCTTCTTCCTTTAGTTGAAAGTTACTATAGAAAGAAATAGGACTTTACGGATATGGGAAATTCTTCCTTCCTTCCTTCCTTACTTACTTCCTTCTTTCCTATTTTTCTTCTTCTTCTTCTTCGTTTCGTTTCTTGCTTTCATCCGTTCGTTTCCTCGTTCATTCGTTCGTTGGTTCGTTCGTTCCTTGTGGAAGATAGTCGAACAGAGAAGGGACTGTACGTCTTGCATCAAGTGTATTCGACTGTAAAATTCCCTCTTCAAACAGAAACGGGTGGACTGGCACATTTTAGGCGGGTGGCTTGGGCCACCATCAGGAAAAAAGGGAAAGGGGAGGGGACTGAAGGGCTGAGGAAGGCTCGGGGGTGAGGTCCAAGGAATTTCGAAGTCCGACGCAAAGAGTGAGAGAAAAAGAGAGATCGTATGAAAGATAGAAAGAGAGAGAAAGAGAGAAGTACGATGCAAGGAAGAGCAAAAATATCCAACGAGTATCCAGCACACGTACGAAATGGCTCGATAGATAGCCGTAAAAATCCTTCCTCCCAGTCAGTTCGAGTCTCTCGAGATACTTGGCTACTAAGGCGAAAGAGAAAAAGGTTTCGAGAGAGAAAGAGAGGAAAAAGTCTTAGTGGAAAAATGAAAAAAGGAACCGGGCTTATACGAACAAACGTTGGAATATTCATCGAATATTCCTCACAATTTACTAGATTCCTTTTTTTCTGTTTTTTTTTTCATTTCTTTTTCTTATTCTTCCTTTTTTTGTTTTAATTTCATTTCTTTATCCAAGATTCGAGGAAGGAGGAGAATTTAAATTATACCACGATACATAACTTTATTAAATAAGTAAGGATAGTATGTTGTTAATATTGAATTAATTTATTTGAACCCCCCTGTGAACAGATAGTTTTGATTATAATTTCGTGGATAATTTATTTCACGTAATTACGAGGTAATTAGTATCTTTCTTTTATCTCTTCTTTCGTGGTAGAAAATTATTAAATAAATACTATTTTTTTTGTTTCTATTTTATTTTTCTTTTTTCGGAAGTCGAAGATTTATCAGATCGAAAGATCGTAAAAGAAAAATTCAAGTTGTCGAGAAGGGTAATAAAAGGAATGCTCATTAACGAGATAGAAGAGAAGTGCTTGAGATCACCCTCCTTTCGCACCATTGTCACTTGCTAGAAACTAACGTTTATGGGTATTTCATGGATTTTCTTTGGTCGATAACGTCACGATCGTTTCGTTGATTTAACGCTGATAGTTCAACGAAGAAATCGAATAGACGAAGTGAGATTGGATGTATACTCCTTCTTCGAAAAACGAATAGCTTCTATCTGTTTTCGAATTCATATTTTTTTTCATTTCGAATTCATATTTTTTTTCATTTCGAATACACGTGTCAGGTTCTTGGCCCTCAAAATGGTTCAGAATAATTACTATTAATACAAATTAATTATTTCTAATAAAACACCCATATGAATAAATGGGATTAAAGATTAAAAATGAAAAGAAAAATATAATGTTTCAAGACGCGAATTTATTTTCATTTATGTTCTCACCGATCCTAATGAAAAATACTCGCTTAAAGGAAAAAAAAAAATTGACGTAAACTACTACGTTGATACGTGGAAGCGTTACTTCATGGCAACTTTCCAAATACACGTTTCCAATGTTACAAACGACGTACTCGTCGTCGATGACATTTCACGACGTCGCGACGTCGATGACGACGTTTTTCTCTCTCTCTCTTTGCTTTCCATAAAAGGGCAAAAGAGCTTTGAAGTAGAAGAAGAAGAAAGAAGAAAAAACAAAATGATAAAATAAAATTTGAAACTGCATTGCAAGAATTACATTTTATTGAAAAACAAAAAACTTTAATGTAATATTTTTATTTTACGTGTAAAAATAATTTGACGAAAAATCTACATCAGGATTACTTAAAAATTATAAATTTAATAATAAATATTTCATAAAAAAAGAATTCTTATTCTATAAGTGCCAATTGAATCATTTCTATCGAAAAACGATATTGTTGTACGCGATATAAACGAAAAAATAAATAAATAAATAAAATATAAAAAGAAAAAAGAAATAAAAATCGAAAAGAGATGCACAAAGATTGGGAAATATTTCGGTCGAACGAGAAGACAGAGTAAAAGATCTCATAAATATTTATCAAAAGAAGAAAGCGGACACAAAGCGCGTATCGAAGAATAAAAAGCATCTCTCCCAATCTCTCTCTCTCTTTCCCTTCCTTTTTGATTCCGATCACTAGGCGGGAAAATAAAACCGAATTCAAATCAAAAAAAAGATATACAGAGAAAAAAAACATACATACGTAGAAAGAGGGAGAGGGAGAGAGAGAGAGAGAATAAAGAAGTAAAAGTAGCAAGTTAAATAAATATTTTGACAAATTTCGTCTTTTAGGGTCGTCAAAGATAGGTTGAAGGATAGAAAGAGAAGAGTATGGTTGGTTAAAGGTATATATACATTGTAAGGATTGCATTTAGGGTGTACTAGGATCAGAGAAGTAGTAGAAGTGGTAGGGGGAGGGGGGGAGGATCGGTTCGGATGCTTATCCGTGGGTACGCGCACAACCGTCGACCTAATTTTCCCCTAAACGTTTCCGGAGATTACATCGGTTTCTCTTTGTACGTGGTACCCCGTGGACGTCGACGTGTTTCAATAGGCGGGGGAAGGGGGAGAGGGAGAGACCCCCATAAGCTCATCTCGACTCGGGAAATGTAAGACGGACGATTCGCTTGCGTAAAAATAAATATATCCAACATATTTCTATGTTGTATTAAAAAAAAAAAAAAAAAAGAAAATTCTACGATTTCTTCCACTCTCCCCCCCCCCTCCCTATCCCAACTCCCCAACCCATATTCGTCAGCACGCGTTAAAGCACACTGGGAACATTTTTTACTATTTTTTTTCCTCGAAGAACACTTGAGTGTAAGAAAAAAAAAAAAAGAAATGCAAACTCGTTGGCAATGTACTCGCTCGAAACGTATTCCCTTTTTTTCCATGTTCAAGACGCAGAAGCGTAATTTCTCTCTCCGTCTCTCTCTCTCTCTCTCTCTCTCTCTCTCTCTCTCTCTTTCTGTCTCTCTAGTTTTCGAGTTGTGGAGGAAGAAAAGGAGAGATGAAAATAATAATAAAAAGAAAAAAGCAAGAAGAAGAAGAAGAAAGGAAAGGTAAAAGGAGTAGATTGTGTAGGTGCATATAGGAAAGAGGAAGAAAATAAAAACAGTGCGTGAGATCGTTAGCAGCAGGTCCTAGGTAGAGGTGTCAAGAAGTCAGCGATAATGACGTCGTTCAGTATTCGACGACGACAAACCAGTACCACTAGGATTTCCATTTGATTTTTTCGAAAGGTTCGTTTGTCTACTCTCTCCCTCTCCCTTTCTCTTTCTCAAGCCTTTATTTCACTCTTTTCTTCCATTCCTTGGAAATTCCTTAACCTCGTCCACGTATACTTACACCGTACATATTTTTAAACACTTTTCTACTTGCATCCATCTCTTGCAAGATGATGAACTCTGGAACGTTTGCTGTTTAAGTTGTGTTGTTGTTGTTGTTGTTGTCGTTTGTGAAAAGCTTCGTTCTTTCTTTTCTTATTCTTATTTTTATTCTTATTCTTATTCCTTATTCTTCTGTCCCTTTTTCTCATCCTTCTCATTCCTACTCCTTCTCGAGTCCTTGAAAGGACTACCGACATGGTCCGCCACTTCAGATTCTGAAGTTTTCGGCCCAACCCAAGTCCGATTCTCGTACAATAATAATTATTCCACCCGCACACCTGCTCTCTCTCTTTCTATCTCTATCTCTCTCCTCGAGAACTCCTACTCCATAAATTCCCCCAATTTCGAGTGTTGTCCTGACCCATATAGATATATATATATATATATATATATATATATACCAGTTTTCATAACAATCATAAGTTTAAGTTGTCAGTATCGTTTATCATCATACCATCGTTAACGATTATTATTACTATATTTATTTGCTTAGTCATTTCGGGATACCTTTTGTATATTTTATTCGGAATTATTTAAATATTTTAATTTATTATATATTAAATATTTATTAATAATTATTATTCGTCTATTAATTAAAATAAATATTTTATTAATTTTATAAATATACGCTTAAACGCGCGTATGATATTTTTTTATATCACATTAGATAATTTATTTCTACAGATAGTAAAAATTCATACAATTATCTCAACTTTAAATCATACTGCTAAGATTTATTTAAATCATATTGCTAAGATTTTTTTTTTCTTTTTGTTTTGGGGGTAAATTCAGAACTCAAGAGTATATATAACATAATTTATAAATATATATATATAATAACGATATAAAGAAAAAAAGAAATAAAACTCATGAAAAATGATCTTTAAATCGACGTATGTATTACAACAACCTTTTTTTTTCTATATACCAAGTAGTATATTCCCACAGTTGATCATTCCGATACGAAAACTAATTATGTCAAAACCCCTCCACGTGGGCACAAGTCCCACGAGGAGAACAAGCAGGGCTAAACCACAATACGAACCAGTCGATGTCATTGTGCACCTTGTAAACGATTGTGCTTATACGCCTCTGTAAAAGTGGAGAGGGTGTTTCGTGGAGGTGAGGTAGAGTGCTGGTGGGGAGTAGAAAGGGGGGAAACGAATATTACGGGTACATACGAACCCCCTAGTTTTACGTTCCGTATCCCACTTCTGGATCCTTTTTGCGTTTTTCGTAATAACTGGTGAAAAAAAAATAGTAGGGAAAGGAAAGGAGGGGGGAAAAATTCTCCCTATCGAAGATTCAAGAAGAATCTCCCTTCGTACATGTCGATCGCGATTAAGCTTTTCCTTTCTCTCTCTCTCTCTCTCTCTCTCTCTCTCTCTCTTTTTCTTTTCTTTTTCACGAACAAGCACAGACAGCAGACGGATTACCACGTTGGAACACATGTCGTTCCGCATTGTTAACCCCGATTTCACATTTTTAACGGAAATACCTTCCACCTGGTACGATCAACTTTGATGCTTCTTCTTCTTCTTCCATGAATATTTAGCCAGTTTCCAAAAGTATATTTTATGTCTTCATTCAATTTCATACCAGATAGATCATTTTATTTCAAATCTATCATATCATCCGCAATATTGGTACCATAAGAATTTAATCAACGTATGTTACGAATATGAAATAATTTAATTACGTTTTTAGTGTATCGGTTGAATACGTAAATCAATAAGAGTGTTTTTAAAAAAACATTTCCAAAAGATCAAAATAATGTATCCACAGAAACTCTTGAGTATCAATCGAAAAAAGTCAACATTTGTCCCCATTGACCAAAAGTACTTTAACTTTACCCTTAAAATACTCTAAATCCAATTGTGAATCCATTCATCGTAATTGGAGTTGAAAAATGTTATCTCCCACGTTCTAATTGTTGTTAGGGAGTGGAAAGGGGAGACCTTGGAAGTTGGGACCTACGCTTTTTTTTAGTTCCTATTCTTTCTTTCTCTTTTTCTCTTTTTTCTCAAGGAGTTATCGGCATTTCTTCACTGGCGGGTGGGTCTTCATGAATGCCAAGATAACCATCGTGGATATACCTAAAGAGAGAGGGAGAGAGAGAGAGAGATAGATAGAAGGTAGTGAACTCCTCTCTGCCGACGTGAACGAAGCTACGTGTACGCGCATATTCTATGTGGAAGCTGTAGACGGGCCTTTTCCACGTAGTGCACCCAGAGAAGCGGCTCTGACAGATCCGTTGGCGCGGAATAACGCGTTTACGAGCTCTTTGTCCGGTCCGCTTTGGACGGCACGGCTGGATCCGTTCTCTCCTACCCTGGCTGTTGCTGCTGCTGCTGTTACCCTGCCCTACCTTGCCTTTCCCTATACTACCCTGCCCTATCCTGATGCTGTTGCTGTTTCTGCTGGTGCTGGTAGTGGTGGTGGTGGTGGTGGTAGTGGTGATGCTGCTGCCGACACTGCCGTTTTGCCGATCCTGATCTATTCCCCGACCTTCCAGCTCGCCAGCACAGGTTGGCCTCCAGGTAATTGGATAATTCGACCCGGAAGAGAAACCCCACTGTCAGGAAGCTCGGACCGATCGTGTCGACTTGCTTTCTCTCTCTCACTCTATTTGTGTTGGTACTTGGATAGAGAGAAAGACGAGACTCACAAAGTTGCCCTGTTTTCTATGGCCCTCTTATAAACTGAAAGATAGACTATATCTCTCTCTGTAATATGATCGATTAGAAATTCGTTGCTACAGGAATTTCCTCACATTTTTTGAGGGAGGGATATATTATTCTGAGTATACAAGATGTATATATATGTTATCCCAAAATTTCGAGTAACATTCTCTAATATTATTCGGTGAAAAGAATTTATTAATATGTTGGATTAGTGGAAAAAAAATGTCGGATTTTCCCATTGAATTATGGTAAAAAATTCGACATTTTTTTTTACCAACCTAATATCTAAAATCAGGGAGTTTTGGTATCATCGTTTAAGTCGGATCCATTGACCAATAGAAATTGTTCATAATTAAATATATCTAGGAATCATGATCTACAGGATACATGGAAAAAAAGGGTGAAATTGTGAAGTTCTCTTTCGAAACGTCTAATTCAATGATATATACATCATAGACGAATCGGAATCTAAGAAAAGACCCCTTGACCTGGTATTGTAAGAAACCAACATACATCTGTCGAACAGTCGACGCGTTCTTCTTTTCTCCCCATGTCGATGATCAAGGATGAATCGAGTTGTCAATGGGAGGCCATTAATAACGCTAATAACTGTTGGGACTACGTTTTCGGTAGAAAGGTCGAGTCTTTGATGCAAAAAATAGAGAAAAAAAGAGAGAGAGGGAGAAAAAAAATGCGAGATGGGGGTAGGGGAAAGAATATTGTACTGCTTCTGCTTCTGCTGCTGCTGCTGCTGCTGCTGCTGCTGTTACTGCTGCTGCTGTTGGCTGCAAAATAGTAGCTCGGTTGCAGGTCAAAGCGTGCGGCAGCACATTGGATACAAACAGCGACACAACAAATACTCCAAAACTTCATTGTCCTCTTCAGCAACAGGACAGTCGTTCACAAGCTTCACTAGGAATAGGAATAGAAGAAAAAACCTATGAGGGTTCCCTCATTTTCAAAACATATCTACAACAATAAGGCTATTATGATGATCGTAGCTATCGATGTTTTCTTCTTCTTCTTCTTCTTCTTCTTTCTCTTTCTATTTTTTTCTACTTTCTCTCCATCTATATATATACATATTTCGATCTCATCTTTTTTACAAGTGGTCAATTCCTGTACGTCGAAACTGACCCTCGTCATGTCGTCTTCAGCATCTCAATAGGCTAACGACACAGAAGCAGAGAATATTGGAGTAACAGAGAGAAAGAGAGAGAGAGATAGGAAGAGTCTTTTTCATCGTACGATTTCATCGAGAAAATAGAAGACGCCACTCGATATAATGTATTATGTGTGTTTCGGTGTATCATTGATATACGTCTTCTTAAAGAAACCTTCTTGTTACTTGTCATTGAAGATTCTTATAACTGATCTTATAAATTATAATATAACTCTCTGTATCTATAATATCATGTGGGAAATTTTATACATCAAAAAGATAAACTTTCGTTTGTGTGTTGTAAGAAATTTTGAAGATCGATACACACAATTATTGTAAGAGATTATAAAATAACTCGGAATATAAATAAGATTATTTCTTATGCATAAATAATTGAGTGGTATTGCAGTTTATAAATACTGCGATTAATTTGACGGAAAACATTTTGATTTTTACACATAAATTATTTATACTCGTAAATAATAAAGTATTATTGCAGTTATATAAATATTGCGATTAATTTGATTGAAAAACAATATTTTTTATTTGATTTTTCAAATAAATAAATAAATAAGTAAATAATATATCAATACTCTGAAATAACAGGAGAACACGTGTATAGAAATTAGTATATCATATAAAATATCGTGTATAAAATTTTAATTTAAACAAAAAAATCAATGCTGTTTAATAATGTTTATAAATAAGAAAATAGTTCCATTCTATTTTATTTGTCGTAAGTAAGAAAATGTTATCTTTTGGTGGTGGTACTTTTAAATCCGAGTTCTCTTTATCCTCTCGAGCGATTATCCCCGGTAGTGCAGAATCGTTCAGGAGCCGGGGATACTCGAGACCAAGTGGGCATCCAAACCGACTCCTCCCTCCTACTTTCCCTCCAAAGTTGAGAAGCCTCAAATGGCTCCGGGGGTGTCTCTTCTCTTTACCTCTCTCTCTCTCTCTCGTTCATTCATTCTCCGGAAGCACTTCTCAGCTTGGAACGATTGAGACGCCAACGAGACTCTGTACCATGTCGGTCGAGGTGAACCAACCTTAAACCATCCTCGTCGAAGCCGTTTGTCGACGTCCTTCTCTTCATCTCCTTCTTCTTCTTCTTCTTCTTCTTCATCTTCTTCTCCTCTTCCTTCTCTTTCTCCTTCTCCTCTTCTTCTTCTAGTTCTCACACTAATTGTCACGTTACTCTACAATCGACCAACCTGTAAAGTTTTCCAAAACTTTTGACTACTTCCAATCATTCCATTACGTTCTAACATTTTATCCTAGTTTCAATCCCCTTCAATTCCGTTAGTTTCAATCCTTTACAAAACAACGCGATTTGAAGGTATTAATTAGTATCAAAATATTAGAAATCAAAAATCGTAGAGGATGGATGTAAAATGGTATTGAAAATTTGAATCCTTTCGATTGAAAAATTGACGAAAATAAATAAACGATTGATATATTATTATCTTTTTATAATAAAAAACAATTCATCATATCAGTTTGGTGTAATATTATTAGGTCTATATTTAGGTTTGGCTAATACATAAATTAAAATAATTTTGACCTAATAGAAAAAGCATTCTCAATGAACGAATTAAATATTTTCAATGTTACTTTTACAATCATTGTTTCAGTACCAATTATAATAATGGTGCATATAATTTTATAATTTAATTTAATTCAAGTAAAATGTCTGATAAAACAAACAAAAATTGGAAATTACTTGTAACTCGATCTAATACTTGGCATAGAAGTAACATTAATATTCATTTGAATTATTTATATCAGGAGTATTCAGATTTTGGAAATACTCGATTAGAAATAAGTGGTTATAGAACATAAATACATAAATAAATAAATAAATAAAATGATTTAACACAGGCACAATGGAGGGTTAAAAATAGTGGAAATTGTTCGATGATGATCCCTAGTTCGCACGTGTCGTAATTGATTATCTTACTTCGACGAAAGTGGGACCACCCCGAAGAACAATAAGAAAAGGAAGTAACGTGACAGAAAGAAAGGAAGAAAGAAAGGATGAAAGAGAGAGAAAGAGAGAAGCGTTCGGATGATGAATGTGCCGTCTCAGTTACCACGTCAGCGAGGCTCTGTCGCTCGTTTGTAAACGAGCTTCCCCTTTTTTTTTCCTCCTCCTTCTTCTTCTTCTTCTTCTTCTTCTTCCTCTTCCTCCTCTTGGTTTTATTCTTCTTGTTTTTCAACCATCGACTAGCTCCGTGTGTTCTTTAACATAGGAAGTCTTCTAGATTATTCTTTAACGAGTGAAGGAAGAAAAGACTAAAGTCAGGTCTCTATTTATACACCTATTTATCTTCCACAAAAGTATTATCGATAAGTCATTTCAAATACCAGTTAATTGATAGTAAATTCTAACTTTATTCATGTATTCATATATTAGGTTGGTGGACAAAAAATGTCGGATTTTTGGCCACAATTCAATAAAAAAATCCGACATTTTTTTCCACCAATTCAATATTTCATTATTCATTTCATTGGTTTAATAATATTATAGAATACATTTATTATTTATTCAATATTTATTTAAGTAACTTCAATATTATTATTATTATATTATTACCGATAAATAATTTCATTAATTTACTCTTATCTTTTTTATATACAAAAATATAATATACTATAAAAATATTAATTAAAAATACCTACTTATATATATATTGTATATTATTAAATTAATATATAAAATAATATTCATTAACCCTAAGGACAAAATAATAATTATAACAATAATAATGATAATAATAAAATACATTAAATGACAAGTGGTAGAGGGCATGAGATGGTACTTTTAATGAAGTCCTAATAAACGAGAGAATTAAAGTCGAGATATAGTATAAGAGAGAAAAAGGGGTGGTCACCCTCTTTCAACTGATATTTAATACAAACGTTACAATATCAAAACACGAGGTACGCAGAATGGCCACTCGAGCGAGCACCCCTTCGCGCCGGTAATACCCGCGTAGTATTCCACTTGGGCTGACTTCAAGGTACAACCCCTTTTCATATTTGTCGCGTGCGCGCGCACGTACCTTAAACACTTATATATATATACATATACATATACATATTCCTCTTTCTCTCTCTCTCTCTCTCTCTGTCTCTCTTTTTCTATTTCTTTCTCTCTATGATATTTCGTATCGCGTTGTTGTTCACACGAACAACATACACCGAACTATCCTTCCCCCTTAGGCTCCCTTAATACGACAATGGAACCAAGAACTAGGCGTTTTAGACTCTACGACTGAGTTATTTACATGTGTTATTATCGCTCGTTATGAACGAACCATTCAAAGTGTTACAATTTATCCCTCTTCCTCTCTTCTCTCTTTCTCTCTCTCTCTCTTTTTGACACCCATCTAGTCGTACCTTTTTTTTTTTACTCTTCTCCCCTTTTCAAAACACATTTTGCCTGCCTATTTATAAATTATAACTACAAATGAATACCAACTTAAATCTCTTTCTCTCTGTCTTTCTCTCGAAATTCCTTTTCTTTATTTACAAAATCCCCTTATGTTCTATTCTTTCTTCACTCTCTCCCCACCTCCACCCTCCACCTTTTTTATATTCGTTGTCAAAAAATTTGGATAATTTTTTTTAAACCCCAATAGTATTTCTTAATTTGTGAATTACGTTACAGAAGGTAAAAATGGGATAAAAAAGGAACGTGGATAGGGAGAGAAGCAAGAGGTTGGAAGGGAAAGGGCTTTTTATGATTGTCGAAGGTTGAAATACGCGAGAAATCGCAAACTATCGCTATACGTACTATATACCTACTATCGAGGCCCATTTTCGAAAGTCAATCGACCGTGAGTCTCATCCTACTCTTCTCTCCTCTCCTCTCTTCTCTTCTCTTCCCTTTTTCTCGTTGATGGCGTACGCTCGTAAATCTCCCTTATATGACTCTCTTTCTCTCCCTCTCTCTCTATCTATCTATCTCTATTTCTATCTATTTCTCTCTCTTTCATTTCACTGACTGCCACCCTGACGACACGTCGAATTAGCCTCGACGGGAAGTTTTTGGGAAATCGTCGATTCGCAAACGCGTCCTTCGGCGTTAAATGGAGCCCCACATTTTGTTCGGATCCCTCGCTCTTTATCGTTTTTCATATATACATTATTTTTATTTATTTACTTATGTACGCGTATATAAGCATATATATATATATATATATATGTGTGTATATGGGTATGTGTGAGTTCTGTATTTGGTAAAAAATTGGCGTAACTCGAAGATATTGTAATTTTTGTATATTTTAACAATTCGATCAGATTTTCATTACTGATTAATAAATATTTAATATTAAATGTATTTTATTATAATAATTAATATTATAATAATTATTTTATTTATCTTACAATTAATATATCGTAGAAACATTTCAATGCATTTTCTTATAATTTATTATTATTATTATTTTAATTTTCATTGTAAAAAATATCGACAAAACTATTAATATATATTTTTCTTAATTATTGTTATATTATTTACGTGACAAATTTAAAAACGTGAAAAAAACTCGTGGGAAGATACGAGGTATTATTTGATCTGAAACCATTGAAAATGTTGAAAGAAAAATAAAAATCCACACCTCAGTCATCTTTTATCATCTAACGATCGAAGAATCTAACTCATGGTTGATTCTCTTTCTTTCGTGAAAAAAAAAAAAGGATAAAAAGAGAAAATCAAGGCGTGGCAACTTGGCGAACGTCTGGTGATGTTCTACTATAAGAGTTCGTCTCTTGTCAAGGACACAATGAATCGAAAAGTTATCTTATATAGAATGAAACTAGCTCTATGAACGGTACGACCCCTCTCTCTTTTTGACTACTACGTCATCGTCCTTGAGAAAAGGATCTAGAAACGCGTGAAAAGTATCAACGATGAAGAACGAAAGAGCTGAGAAACTTTCTTTCTTACTTTCTTTTTTATTCCTTCTATCTCTCTTTTTTTTTTCTTCTTCTTCTTTTTCTTTTTCTACGTTGATCGGGGTCGAAGTTAGAAAGAAGATAATAATAAAAAAGAATAAGAATAAAAACATATATATATATATATGTGATCTATGAGACAGGAGAGTTTTTGTTAGATAGTCGCATTACTATCTCTGTAAGATGTGTTACGCTAGTGTTTGTAATTCTTGTACGTGAATGAGATTCGATATTAAATTTAATCACAACACAATTGCTTCAATCGTTCGGAAACACGCGTTGTGTTTTATCTTTAACGGTTTTTTCATTTATGCTATTATTTTTTTTTTTTAATAAAAAATGTACCACACGCTTAATTGATCTCGATTTTAGCAGGTAAAAGTGAATTGTGTACCATTTCAACAATTACTTTTGTTCAATTATTAAAAATATAACTCAATCGTATGGAAATACGAAACATTTTATCCTCGATCGTGTTTTTTCTTTTTTTTTCTTTCTTTCTATATTTTTTGTTACATTTTTAAATGAGAAAAATTTAATAAAAGATTTATTTAATATTTTACGCGTACGTCAATTAAATTGAAAAAAGAATATTTGTTTGAAAATTCGTGGAAACATAATTCTTTGTTATTTAATAAGAAAATTAATTATTTTCAAGGTCACAGCGGAGTGAACCAATTGGGTGGCGTCTTCGTCGGTGGTAGGCCACTTCCGGATTCGACGAGGCAAAAGATCGTCGAACTTGCACATTCCGGGGCACGTCCTTGCGATATCTCAAGGATCCTGCAGGTCAGCAATGGTTGCGTTTCGAAGATCCTTGGCAGGTTGGTTGAAATACTGCACATGTTTTGTTTTATTACATAAATGTATATCCATCGTAAAAAATACTAGAGAAATTGATAAGATTCGAGACAAAAAAAATATACTTCAATATTTCTTTTCTTAGAACTCGTATCTTACGAATAAAAAAATAATATCATTAAGTTTGGGTTGAATGTTTGAAAGTTCTGTTCACGGCATCTGTGTAAACTTCATTCACGATGAAATCGTTAAACTATCATCTTTCATATATTTTTATATACGTATGTGTGTGTGTGTGTGTGTGTGTTTATGAGTACGTATAAATTAAAATAGAACTTCGCTGTTTATTAAAGGTTATCGTTAATCATTGAAATTAATTAACATTTCGATAATGATCTAAAAAATGAAATTTTATGACTAGGTAAATTGATATAAAAAAAAAAAGAAAGAAGAAGAAGAAGAACAAGTTCTTTTTTTTTTGAAGTAACGTTATCTACAATATTTATCTACTTCTTCGAAAATTCATTAGATTAATTAAACACCAAACAGAAGCATTAATTATATCGAAACGTGACATTAGTTATAAATTTTTCATTGAAGAAAACACAATCCCTGATTCTATGAATACATTATAAAAATTAATAACACCTAATCTTATCTTCATTTCTTCTCTTTTTTTTTTCTATAATATTTATCTTCTTCCACTTTGTAGTATTTGATTATATATACATCAAAAATTCACAAGAGTAGATATTATTTTCGAAAAATAAAATGGAATGTTAATTTATGCAACTTCCAAACGAAATTCTTCCTTTCTGTCGAAAACAAAAAAATTAGAAGTGGTTTAAGCTTTTTGTATTTTGGATAAAATAAAAAAATTCGAGAAAAGGACTGAGAAGTCCATTCGCAAGCCTACTAAATTGTACCGCAAAATATTATTGTTGCAGGTACTATGAGACCGGATCCATAAGGCCAAGGGCCATTGGCGGTAGCAAGCCGCGAGTGGCCACGACGGAAGTCGTCAACAAAATCTCACTTTATAAAAGTGAGTGTCCGTCGATTTTTGCTTGGGAAATCAGAGATCGTTTACTGCAGGAAGGAGTGTGCACCAACGACAACATTCCAAGCGTGAGTACTTTAGTGGCCCACTGTTTATCAAACATTTTTTATACCTCTTCTTTTATATCGCAAATACGTATTTCCTTCATCTGCATTCCATTATACGCATTCGTTAATATATTGAGTTGGTGGAAAAAGAATGTCGGATTTTACCATTGAATTGTTAACAAAAATCCGACATTTTTTTTCCACCAACTTAATATTTACATAGAGAATATTCGAACGATATCAAATATATATTCGATTATTTTAACAGTGTGAAATACTTGTATAATATTTATTTCAATTTTTTTTATTATAATTTAATATAATTATTTGAAGCATAGATAAATATTTCTTTAAAATTTAATTAAAACTATTCGTTATGATTTAGAAAATTTTTATTAAATATATTGTAGATATTAAAATATACAATATATTATATATAATAAAATATACAATATATTGTATATAATAAAATAGAAATAAATTTGTTTAACTTAAAATAACTAAAAATTCGTATATAAAAATATCTATAGAAAAGAACAATAAAAAAAAAATATCTATGTACATATTTACATATATATATATATGTCGTACGTAGAGTATCGAGATACTTGTACGCACATAAACGCGTTTAAAAGCGTTCAGCATGTTGTCAGTAAAGGGCTGGTACGAGCGTGCTCAACGAGAGAACGGTTGTAAAGACGATGTCATAAAGCATGTCGCAAAACACACGTAATGGAGCCCAACTTTTCGGTATGGGAGGAGAAGGAGGAATAAGAGGGGGTGGGGAAAGAGGAGGAGGGATTGAGAGGGGGTGGTCGAAGGGGGGATGAACGCGCAGGCGTATTGTCAACGGGGCTTTGTCTACTAACACAAAACACGACCGCATTTACATAGATAGCACGAGTCGACTTTCGTTTAGAAGAGAAGGCTGAGAGGGGATTTCAATGTTGGATGGGCTGATGTTAGGTTGATGTTGGATTACTGTTAGCCTGATGCTAGATATACACAGATAAATAGGAACGATAGGAATTCATAAAAATATATTCGATATTATTAAACATACGTTTTGTTTAAAATTTGATTTGCTTGAAAATTCATTCACTGATTAATCATAAGACGGTATTGGATTTTTTTTTTCCTGATATTTTAAACAAATATTCATTGATAATTATATATGTAAATAATCAAAGATTTTTCCATAAAAAAATAAAACAAGAAGAAACATTGGATATTTTTTTATAAAACAAATCCACAAAAATTCATTGAATGATACAAACCCTTACCGTCTTCCGATAAAATCATTGCAAAAAAAAAAAGAATCATTACCTCCACCCTCATGGAATCTCGATTTCTTTTTTCTCTCTCTACTGGTATTTTAAAAAATAAAATATTTTAAATTTCTACGCGAGAAGAAGAGAAAAGGACGAAAAAAACGTTTCTCAAGAACAAGGGAATCAATTAAGAGATTGCTCGAAAAAAAAAGAAAATAAAAATGAAAAGGAAGAAGGGAAATGCGACGCATGGATCAAAAGGAGGATTCTTTGACGTCTCTCTTTCTTTTTACCCGTTTCCTTCTTTTTTTTTCTCTCCCCCTTCTTCTTCTTCTTCTTCTTCTTCTTTCTTTCTTTCTTTCTTTCTTTCTTTTTTTTTGCCCTTGCAATCTCGAAATCTTACTCTTTCTACTCCCCATCGCGTCAGAGTTCACGAACGGGGGTTGTTCCTCGTTCCTTTCTCTCTCTCTCTCTCTCTCTCTCATTTTCTCTTTCTCTTCATGGTGGTACTCCTCGACGTAGCTGGTTGCCATGGATATTTGCATGCGTCCAATAAACGGTGGCTAAGGGGCTCTCGACTTGCTTAGGGGTAAAAAGCAAAAGAGGGTCGCTAAATTCTCCTTTCCTCTTCTTCCTCTTTTTCTCTCCCTCCTCCCCCATCCTCTCTCTCTCTCTCTCTCTCTCTCTTTCTCTTTCTCTTTCTTTCTTTCTGCTTCTTTTACTTTTCTTCCTTCCTTCCTTCCTTGCTTCTTTTCTACCCTTCTTTTACTTTATCCTTCCCACTCACGCCTTCGTAATGGCTTCGAGGTGTACGCGCCCACCCACCGTTTTTTTCTTTTTTTTTTTCCGAAGAGAAAGAAAGAACGGCATTCTTATCGACGTGAGAAAAAAAAAGTGTCAAAGGTTTGACAGGAAGAGAGAAAGAAAGAAAGAAAGAGAGAGAAAGTGAGAAAGAAAATTCATCCTTCGCACAATACCTCTTTGTAGACGTCCAAGTTACCATCCTAAACGTATTTCCTATTAAATTTTGCGAATTAATCTGCCGATGATCTTCACCCCTCTCCCCACCACCACCCTATCACCCCTTCCTACCAACTCATTTTCTCCTCTCACTCCTGTACCTTGAACCTTTTCAAGCCTCATTTTATGAGAAAGTAAGCAAATCTGTATACAACGATTTAAAGGGTTCTTATTGTTAGTATCGGTAAATCTGATATTTTTGTTTAACACTAACTTGAAAATATCTTTTTTTTTCTTACACATAAATTTTCACATATCATTGTTATTATAAGATATATTTTACGTGAAAAAAATATACGAACATGACATAATTTTAGCAAGAGAGTGCGGTGCGATCGTTGAAGAAGAAAAAGAAGAAAGAAGAAAAAGATGAAAGAAGAAAAAGATGAGAAGGATGAGGTGGAGGTGGAAGAAATGGAGGAGATGGAGAGAGAGAGATACTCGGAAGAGAGTTTCGCGTTTTAACAAATTATACGGGTGCCGGAGGGCCCGGAGGCAGGCCGCCGGTAGAGGATCAAAGCCAACGGTGTACACCGTATAATCCCCCGTACCGCGTTTGAGCATCCTGCGAGAGCTTCTGAACTTGTTGTGGGCAAGATTAACGTTTCTTTAATGGCCCGTGTAATATTCCATTACGTACAGTTCGCTCGAGAATTATTGCACCACTGTTCTCTCTCTCTCTTTCTCTTTCTCTCTCTCTTTCTAGTTATGTATAGTATAATATATACTACGTTGAGCAATAGTTTGGAGAACATTTTCTAAGATGCGAATTCTAGAAACTCAAGAGTTAAAAGGGTTGAATATATATATATTTTTTTTCTTTTCTAATTTATCAATGTCTTATACTGTATTTTTAAAAAATTACTTTTCTTTTTTTCTATTAGAAAAAATACATATCATACGTGATGAATAAATATTATTTGTAATTATTTACAATATATTATTAATAATTATTATATTAGAGTAAAAATAGATAATATTTATATTTTTCTATTTGCCAATTTTGGTTTAACGTGGAAAAGAAAAAAATAAGTTACTCTATAAAAAATAATAATAATAATAATAATAATTATTATTATTATTTAAAAAATTTCAATTCAATAGAAAAGATAAGAATTTCTTCAGAGCTTTGATGAAGGAACGAAATAAATAACTTGGGTGACGGGGGATTGATTCGAAAACGTTTCTCCCGTGTTCTTCTCTTTCCACCCCTTTTCTACCACCCCGTTCCCTATCAACGTTATACCTGTCTGTGTCTTTGCTTTTCAACGTAGACGTCGTCGTAGAAGGTTTACCTTCGAATAAGAAAGAAGATGAGGGAGAGAGTGAAATAGGAAAGAGAAAGAGAAAGAAAGAGAGAGAGAGAGAGAGAAGGAACACGGAGGAACGTATTCCAAGCGAATCGCGGTGATTGGAGGAAATTTCATTATTCTCAGACATTACCCCCGTTATTGTAATGCCATCAAATTGGATACGCGTAGAATGGGAAAAGAATATCGCGTCTCGTGCTCGTCTACCAAACGAAATTCCACCACGCTTTTATTTGCAAATCTTTCGAATAATAATCACAAATTTTATTATTTCTTCTTCTTCTTCTTCTTATTCTACTTGAAATTTCTTATTTTTATATTTAATAATATAAGAAATTATATTTGTTTTTATTATTATTCCTTTTTTTTGAGCATTATAAAAGATATAGGTGCACGTATTAAGCAAACGAATAAACAAATAAACAAAATAAGAAAAGGATTTTTTTTTTCTTCTTCTGTTCGATTATTCACACGGCTCACAAGTTCGAAGTGGAGGAGGATGAGAGATCGAATCGAAGCAATGGCGTGACAAACCCGAAAAGCCAGCGGGACGCGGAGATGGATTCGAAATGTCCTGCGGAGTCCTGTGCTATCCGTTTCCTCGTCGAATACCACCATCGTTTCGGTCCTCTCCCTGGATTTGAATCTGGCAGCCGGCGTGGCGGACGCGTTATTGGTTTACTCGCGCCACTGCCTTTGGGTTACCGTCAGAGGCTCTCATCTTCTGTTTAAAAAAAAAAAGACAATTTCTTTCTAGTTAATCAAAAACTTAGAATCTTCTCCAACGCTTCTAAAAATTTGATGATCCGTTTTACTCATTCATACACACGTTTGACGCGTTTATTTGATTACTTGCAACAATATTAGCAATCAAATCAACATATTATCCTTCGTGAACAATTATTTAATTAATATCCTAAGAAAAATAATTATAAAATCTTTAACGATCAAAACGGTGGTAACGATCCGAGATGAATGTTTCAAGAACACTATTCGAGTGTTCACCTGTCTCTGAATGAGCATCACTGAACACCGAGATTACATTTGTCGAGGTGTCCAGGACTCGACCAGGACGTTCCTTAAGGGGTTGGGGGTGGTTTCTGGTAGGGTTCCATGTCAATGGCGTACCATCACCAGTAACCATACCCACTATCACCATTGCCAGGAGGATCGCAAACGCCGAGAATCGGCAACCCTCTCTCGGACATAGGACATCTATACCCCCAGTATTACTACTACTACTACTACTACTATTACTATTACTATTACTACTCTTCCCTCTCTCACATTCTCAAAGGTATCTATCTATGTGGAACTCTCTGATCCAAGGGGTAGAAAATCATGGGTATCACGAGACTCGTGGGTTGGGGAGAATAGGAGAAGAAGGGCTAGGGAGGTGTTAAGGGGGAGAGAAAGAGAGAGAGAGAGAGGAACAAGGGGTAACAGGGGGGATTTGGGTAAATGGGGGGAATGGTACGGTTTCCCGCGGTGACCGAGCGTATCCACGTAATTAATAGTCTCTACCACGAAAATGGTAAAGTCCGAGGATGGCGAATTTACTGGAGATTCTTGGATAGGCACCTAACCTAAAAACCTAAAAACCTAACTAAAGTTTTTTAAGGTTACTCGATATCTTTTTCCTAAACGTTACTCGCAATAAAATGACACGTTTCCTTTATTAACATAGGTGTAAATTAAAATAAATCGATCAATGTGGAGATACTTCGTGAGGAATTTTTTTAACCCGTGTTTCTAAGAAAAAAATTCTCTACGCTCAAATCTACTAATATGATATATTATCTACTTAAACGTCAAACAAAATATATTTGGTTTTATTAATCTATAAACTAGAAGAATATTAGATATAAAATGGAAGAAGAGAATAAAAAGAACCGATTAATAAATATCAGATTTGGTTAATAGGAGGATAGTTTATCTCGATCGTTTTACGATAGCTTGAGATAGATATTAGGTTGGTGGAAAAAAAGATGTCGGATTTTTGGCCACTATTCAATGGGGAAAACTCGACATTATTTTTCCACCAGCCCAATATAAAGGTAAAAGGTCAGCATAACCTGGTGAGGATAAAATGATTAAGAGAAATCGTAGGATGGATGATAGTAGTCGTCGATCAGGATTGGAGGATAGGAATCACTTCGTAGATTTCCTCTTCAATACGTGGCAATAGCGTTCTGCAACGTACTCGTCGGATGCGGTAAGTAACCGCAACAATGCCAAGTAGAGGAAACGAGAGAAAGAGAGAGAGAGAAAGAAAAGAGATAGTGCGAAATGGCAAAAAGGAGAGAGAAACGGGTAGAGTCAGAAGACGGAGTGGTGGGGTATGGTGCGGGGGGCGATTCGGTCGGTCGGGGGTTGAGGAAGAGGAGGAGGAGGTTGGTTGAAGGGGTTGAGGGTGGAAGAGGCAAAGTAATGGATGGCTCCTGGAACCCGAGGCGAGTGAATTGTTGGCCCCTGCACGTCCGCCTTGGAGACACCCTCGGGCTTGCCCTGGCCGCGTAAATCAATGCACCCCTTCGTCCTCTCGGCCCTTCGTCCTCTCGCGGCAACGGCAGCAGCAGCAGCAGCAGCAGCCCTCTTGGAAGCTCCAACGGAGGAGGGCTGAGTTAGGGGGTGTCGGAGACGTCCGGCTACTGCATTATGTATTTCTCACCGACCCGCCACTAACTTCCACCCCCCCTCAGCCCACCCCACCGTCTAACCCTCCGTCTCTTTTTCACCCCCGTTCCCTTTTTCCTCATCCATCCTTCTTTCTTTCTTTCCTTCTCTCTCCCACACTTGGCTCGTCTCTTTTTTTCCTTATCCTTCTTTTTCTTCTTCTTGTTCTTCTTCGTTGCCATCGTCGTTTCTTCCTCTCTCTCTCTCTCTCTCTCTCTCTCTTTTCTCCCTTTTGCAACCCCTAGGTCGATCCAACAGCATGGCGCTTCTACCGCCAAGTAAAGTCTTCTTCTTCCTCTTCTTCTTCTTCTTCTTCTTTTTTTTTCTCACGCCATACCCGACGTCCCTTTTAATCACCGGACTGCGACGACGAGAAGAAGGACGACGACATTGCTGCTATGCGCCGGACGATGCACCGCGTCGGCTAAGAGGGTTTTCGCGGAATTAATTTCCTATGCCGACTATGGCTCCCACCGAATCATTCTCACCGACGTTCTGATATTGCTCCAAAGTGTTAGAATGCTCTTCTTCTTTGGGATTCTCCTTATTTTCTCTTATTCATTCTAACTTTTCTTCGTCTTTCATTTGATTCAATCCTGAATTAATTTCAAAAAGAACAAGATATAAATGTTAAGGAAATCTAATAATTGTTAATTTGATCTTTCAAAGAATAAATAAGTCATTAGAAATATATTTTATTGAAACGTTAACTTTTGCACTCGTTGAAGTAGGAGGAGAATCGTGTACAAAATGGCAGATTAGTAGATAATAAGAAAATTGACAATTTAAAATTAACGTAACCAATAAAAAAAGGAATGATGGTACTCTCTCTCTCTCTCTCTCTCTCTCTCTCTCTCTCTCTTCTGTCTGATATAAAAATTTAAATCTAAATTATCGGGAGTCAATTTTTCTTCTGTTAGAAAAGAACTATACCAAGTGCAAGATGGCAGGTAGGTTGGTAGGTAGGTAGGTAGGTACTTCAACCCAAAGAAAAAGAAAAAAGAAAAAGAAAGGAAAAAGAAAAGAAGATAGAAAGAGACGGATAGAGTGGGGGATACCCTCTGTCGAAGCAGTTAACGTCATTTTAACCGCTGACTGCTTTCGCAACCCTACACCATGCCGTCCAAGTTCGACCGCCGTATAGCGGCTGTCTCGTCCAATCAGGATCCTCGAGAACGTGTGTCTCTTCTGTTGGGCCTTAAGCATACTATTCTTCTATCTCTCTCTCTTTCTCTTTCTCTTTCTCTTTCTCTCACACACACACCATACACATATACTCACATTCTTTCTCTTTCTTTTACCTTTCCTCCGGTCTCTCTTCAAGAGGGTCCGCATACGGACCCAGAACACCCTACGCAGGATGGATATCGGTTTACAAGCCGACCGATTGTCTTCAGGACATTTTCCTTCTTGAGGCGCCTATCTCATCGACGATCTTTCGAGTTTTTTCGAAACTATATTCCTCCTTCTCCTTTCACAAACACACACACACACACATATGCACATGTATATATATATGTATATTCATACACATACATATCATTTATTTCTCTTCTCTTTTCCCGTTCCGCCATCACGAACGGGATCATCAACCGATCAGGATTCTTTCTCGAATTTCTTTTTTATTTCCTTTTTTATACGACTATCTTCTTCTTCTTCTTTTTCCTTCTTCTTCTTCCTTCTTCTTCTTTTTCTACTATTTTTTTTGTCTTTTTCCGTTTCATTTTATTTTTGTTTTATTTCTTTTTGGTTTAGCTTCGATCGATGAAAAATCTCTCGATCGTACGATAAGCGGCACGCTATAAGATTTTACTCAACTCAATGCACGTTGAACCACTTTCGATGTATTTCTGTATGTGTGTGTGTGTGTATGTGTGTTGTGTATGTGGGTGATACAATTCCATCTATCCTACCTTTTCCGATTTTTGAGTATATAGGTGATGAGATAGATTGAGTATAATATGAAAGTATAACATAAATGCGATTTGTCGCGATCCGACGCTATTACGTGCTGGTTCGGATCCTTTTTATCTTTTAAAATATAAATCTTTTTATCTTTTTATTTTATTTTTACGTTAACGTTAATTGAGATATACATATATATTAGGCTTAATTTAAATATAACCCCGACACAAATTTAATATGAATTAAATTTACATAGTAAAATCAAGATTCAAATCAAATTGTTCTTGAAATCATAACGAACGTTAGTAAAAATCATCATCATCATCATCATCATCATCATCATCGTCATCATCATCGTCATCGTCATCGAAGTGAACCATTTTTGGATTAAAACATTTTTTATAATAGTTTCTCCCTTAGGTAGATACGATGAGTGGTAAGGGGTGTAAATAAAACGGTGTAAAATCGCGCACGTGGCGTATCCCGGAGTGCACTTTCTTTCTCTCTCTCTATCTCTCTATTCGGAAACTATCATCGAAAGCTCATTGGTGAAAAGAATTCGAAGAGGATGGTTCCTCTCCCTATCCCTCTCTCACCGGGTAGGACTCATCGTTGGATAGAACAGGCACAAGGCAATAACGTTCGACGCGTGGCATTCTCCTCGACCACCCCCATACTTTTGGGGGAACCCCTAGTGTGCTGTTAAATACCGAACCTTTCTCTCTCTTTCTCTCTCTCTCTTCTTATTCGTTGCAGCATCTTCTCAAGCGTAGCAGCATGCGTGTATATTGGTATCACCCTATATATTGAAGGATACGGATTAAAAGTCGTGATTATAGCTTACATCGGTAAAGATGAAAAGAGATAAATGCATTGATATGCATTGTATGCTTGTTTTCTCTTGTCTTCTCTTTCTTTCTCTCTCTCTCTCTCTCTCTCTCTCTCTCTCTCTCTCTCTTGTTTTCTGTTTATCTATCTGTCTATCTATTTTTCTCTTTTTATCTCTTTACGAATTCTCTTTCCTTCTCATTCTCACAACACATTTCGAAATCACCCTTTAACCGTCCCACTACCCCCTCCTCCTTCAATCTGTCTCTCTTTCTCTCTCTTTCTAGACCACCCTCCGTTTAAATTGCGAATACCTTGCGTTCCTCGACTTCTATTTAAATGTAATTTGTATCTTGCTTGCTGGTGCGACCGCTCGTCCACCACTCCCACCCTTTACTACCCTCTTTTACATCCCTCTCTTCTACCACCACCCACTCTCTCTCTCTTTATCTTTTTTTCTCTTCTTTGTATACTCGACTGGACGTTAAAGTCGGAGAACATGAATCTCACTCTCATTCTGTTTCTCTTTTTCTTTCTCTTTCTCGTTACTTTCTTTCTTCCCAGTACCGTAATTTGTGTCTTGATAGGAAACCGCAATGGACGACATCATCCACGCTCTGCTTCTTCTTTCGAGGGGGGTTGTGTTTGGATATTTCATTCTAACTATTCGTCGCGTTAGGGAGATCATTTACAACACGATTAGATTACCGACAACAGTAATTAAATAGGAGAATATATATTTTGTTTCTATCTTCCTTTTTTTATTCTACAAGTTATCAATCATTAAGAATATTATTTCTTTTTCTATTAACATTTCACAGATAACGCGGACTAATATTCACTACTTGAAATAAAAAAGAAATCTGTAAATGATTGCAAGTGGTCAAATATATTTAGCGATAATAATTTCGTTTAACAATTATCCACATATTGTAAGATAAATTATATATTGTTTATTAAATAATAATAACAGAAAAAAATAGTAACACGTTGGTAAGGTCAAAATAGGAGATCTCCTCGATCGATTGGCTAAGTGTTAATTTTGTTTTATATTAGATAATTATTTTTGTTTTCATATTAAAGATTGTTTCTTTGTCAATCTTACGATCACACACGCGTTCATTAATTTATATCGTACTTTTTCCTTTTTCTTTTCTTTGATAATATTGTATAACACACATTTATTATGTATATATTGAATTTATAGATTCACTTTTGTAACTCGTACAGTTTCTTCATTTTCTGTCTCGTCGAGATAAGACAGAATCGTGAGAGCAAAATGTAGGTGATACATGGACGAACGAGAGTAACACTACGAAAAGCTAAGTTTCTTGGTAGTTGGGACGATAAATCAAAGCGAACTGTGATATCTCGTAGAATAATGGCTAGCGAGATAACGATACAGGAGAAAGGAAGATGTCTCCGTGTAAAGTCGTAACTAAAGATCGGGTTATTTCTTTTTTTATAGATATTCTAGTTTAGAAAATTGTACGTCATCATCATCATTGATAATAATCGTCGTAGTCTAATCGAATCAAAGTAGCGTCGTTGATGAAATTATTTTCACTATGATTAAATTCTGATCATTGAAAGGAAGCATTGAAACGAGTACAATAAAAATAATCGGAATAATTCAAAATATAGGAAAATGATTGAATTTAAAATATATATATATATTCGATGTATACTAATATTGGGTTGGTGGAAAAAGAATGTTGGATTTTTGGCCACAATTCAATGGGAAATATTCAATTGTGATATATTCGGTTGGTGGAAAAAGAATGTCGGATTTTTTTTTTATGGCCAAAAATTTGACATTCTTTTTCCACCAACCGAATATATAACAATATAATATATTAGTTACAATATATTAGTAAAATAATATATTATAGTGTAATTATAATATATTAATAATTGATACAATATAATATACTAATTTTGGATTTTGAAATTTTTCAAATAAAAATTTTTTTGTTGCCATGATAAATTCGCAATTATAAACGTTCAGCAAAAATACTTTAATAGAGTTGTCACCCGTTCAACGATCCTGTATGCAGTTTTCATCTCTCTTTCTCTTTCATTCTTTCTACTTTTTCTTTCTTTTTTTTTTTGTCGATTCGACACTGGTCGAAGCTTTCCCACGCCATACGGGCTGACTTTGCGTAGGGGGGTTTGTGCGGGAAGAGATTTGGAATCGTTTCGTATCGACGCGTGCCACATCGGCCTTTTTCGTTCCCCGAATTCGTTACGAATCGTAATTGGAAATAATCGGTTGGAAATTGCCAATCGTAACAAAATCTTTACCTTTCTTTTTATTTTTAACCTTTAAAGAAAATATAAAAATATCTATCATTTATTTCATCCCTATTTTTGTTGTAATCCATATTCTAAGGTTAAATATTTTTATGCACACTTTGTATAAATTTATTGCATTGTTTTTGATCATTAGGGGACTTTGTCCCATGATCGGTAAATAAATTATATTACATTACATTACATTACATTTACTTTTTTCTTTCTCTCTATTCGTGTCTTGAAACAATAATTCAAATAACAATAATATTACAAGCTACATATACAAACCTATTATTTATTTCATAATAAACAAGAGAATATAAAAATCAAATAGGTGTTACTATCATCATAACCTGAGATTTTATTTACTTTTACTTTTATCGGAGAGAACGTTAAATCGTAAAAAACACAGATAGGGTAACCTATATATATATATAATGACATGTTAGTATATTTCATACATAACTAGCGGAAGTAGCGAGTAACACGTGCCACCATATCATCGCACCCTAATAAATCTTTTTTAGAAATGATCTATTATATAAGCGTTAACGAGCCGTCAAGTGTCAAACTTATATATCTTATAATCGATTAGTATCAAGATAGTAAATTTAAAATTAAAATAATAAAAACATCGATACTTTATTATAAAATCAATGAACAATTTTTGGTTTATGTTAATTTGTATTAAAGCTAAATAATGGACTAAACTTTTACCACCTTTAGTATTATTTTAGGAGAGGATAAATAATAATTAATAATTGTTTTATTTTAAATATTTCTGTCTCACATTGTTTACCGAAGTATTTTAATCTTTTATTTTATTTTATTTTTAGTTTAAAATAATGTGTAAAATAACTGATAAATTCATTTTTTTTTTTTAATTTTAACTTAAACTTTCATAATTATAGGTTCATATTATAGTGGATGATAATATTATTTTTTAATAATTTTATTTCACTTTATCTCACTTTATCTTCATCAGTAAAACATATTTTTTCGAGTAGTATATATATATATATATATATGATATCCAGCTATAGTGTCTCGATTACGCGCATCGAATTACCCTACTCCACTCCTCCGGAATGTTTTCACCATAATAAAGCTACTCTGTATAGAGCCCAATAGAACCCTCAGGATAACGGAAGTGGACCGAATGAGGAGGAAAGTAGAAGAGAGTCGCACCCTCCGGTTCTTCCGCTCTTCACGATTCACACACTTGTATCCTATGCGAGTGGGAGGATAAAAAAAAAAGAAAGAAAGAAATAGAAAGAGAAACGGAAAGGGAGGGAACGGAAATACGCGACTACCGCGAATAAACGATCGTAAAAAAGAAGAAAAAAGCTGATGAGTACGAGGGTTGGACACGTGCACGTCAACTTTGCGAGGAATACGTCAAAAATTTTCATATCGTTCTTTTCTTTTTCTCTTCGTACGGTAAAATGATTTTTATTGGATAATTTTATTTTTCTATCGAATAATTTGCACATTGAATAAATCCAGAAATAGAAATAATTCAATGGTGAAATGAGTGGTTTTAAAATTTGACAAACACATTGTCAACAAATTGTAAGGAAAAAGAAATATTAGTAATTTTTGTATCGAATAATTTAATCTCCTATTTGTCTAAGTTTCTTCCTACGCGTTGAAGAATAATCCAACTAAAAATAATTAGTCAAATTTTAATCTGATCGTGTCTACGACGATGATCCTATTGAAAAATATTCAGAAAAAAAAAGAGGGAAATTAATTTGTGTAAAGAAAAAAAATGTTTGATAAGATAGGAAGTGATTCGAAAGAAAGAAAGAAAAAAAAATGATATATATAATTTCTATGTTAAAAGAAATAATCTTAGAATCCTTAGTGGAGAACAATATTATGACGTCTCTATCTGGCGTGGTGTTACCCTCTTTAAGAATCATCCACCCTCTGGGGCTCTTCACGCTTCATGCTAATTTCATCGATCCGTCGACGGCTTCTTCTTTTCTCCCGTCGTGTTTTAAGCCCCCCCGCCGCGTGTCGTCCTTTATGCACGGACCAAAGGATAATATCCACGCTTCTTTTGTGTTCCTGCCGCGTTATATCGCGATGCGTTACGGCGATACGCCAATGTTAAAGCACATTCGATAAATATATATATGTATATATATATACATTCTTACTTATATATCATATGTATATATAGAAATAAAATAAATATATATAATCAAAGTATATAAAAATATATATATATTAAATATATGTTAGGCTATGTTAACTCAAAAGCCACTAACATTTATTTATGCCAATTTGAGTTATTACTCGTCAAACAAATTTTTTAATAGGAAATATCAAATTTTAGAAAAGTATGCTTTTTGTTAATATTTTTACGGCGTAATAAATAATAAATTTAAAACAGCAAACTAGATGAGTCATTTCAAGCGGAAAGTATAATTTTTCGAACAAGTAACACCCAAATCCGATTAAATTTTATCAGAATTATGCGATACTAAATCAATCAATCAAAATACGTAGAATACGTATTAATAAAAATAGTAATATAAATCAATAATTAACAATTTATAAAATACATCCTATATAACACGTTCCTAACTAATTATATTCCTTACATAGAAAATTAAATATAAGATTAAAAAAAAATTTACACGAGTACAGTTGAGAAGTACACAGAGAAGAAAAATATATCCTAACTCAGGATCAGACCATAAACGACAAAACGTGAACGTATAATACGTGAACGTATTATCGAACGAAGTGGGTCCCACTTAACGCGAAAGAAAAAAAAAAAAGAAGAAAAAACCGTAGTAAGTTAGAAGTTTCGTCAAGTTCTTTCAAGTAGGCTACTCTCATTTTCTTCAAAAGAATATCACAACAATACCCGAGCATTGTGAAGATGAATTTTTAAGCGGTAGCCAATAATCGGTTAAGGGGCACTGAGAGAGAGAGAGAGAGAGAGAGAGAGAGAGAGAGAGAGAGAAAGAGAGGATAAGTTAGGACGAAGAAACCTAACAGGGTTGACACACGTCAAAAATCTATCTAGAGGAACGTTATATTTGCGGTTTGTATGTCAATCAAAATGCGGTCAAATAGTATGGCGACACTCGATGTCAAACCGAAAGCCGGATTTTGTCGTTTGACTGACAGTCTCTCTCTCTCTCTCTTTCTCTCTCTCCCTTTCTCTTTCTTTCTTTCTTTTAGGCCCGTTCAGCTTTTATCGCAAAAGGGTCCTTCTTCTTTCTTAACCGCGACGTTTCCATTCATTCATTCGTACGACACGTTTTGTCGCTTTTAGACTTTTCGATAAGCATAGAAACTTTCTAAGTATCCCCATGATGGTGGCAGAAGGTCAACGAAAAATATGCGATCGTTTTCTAATATCAATAATAACTTATAATTACTTTTCTTTTTATTTTATTTTTAGTAATACACGTCGCTTATTATTAATGTAATATTTCAATTAAACAATTTTTGAGAAATAATATTAATTATCGTAGAATAATTGATTTATTTTTTAATTGAGTCAATTGAAATATAATTACTTTTCGTGATTTATATTTTTAATCCTAACTTTTGTTTCAACTATTTTGTAATATGCATTAACTTATATTTAAAAAAAAAAGAATTAATTTATGTTTTTCGATACAATTATCTCCAAATTTTATTTTATTTCAAAAAATGAGAGATCCTCTCGTTAAACATAATACTAAAATATTATAATGATCTCATAATTTAAATAGTACATTACAAAATTAATGCAAACATAATATTTAAAAAAGATTACATAACAACTATCTAATTCTCTCCTCTACAAATGATCCAATAACATAATCCATATTACAATCCCCACTAATAAAAAAAAAGAATATAATCAATTGTTTTTCGTTATCGGATTTCTAAAAATTTATTAAAAATAAATCATATATTGATCGTCGATGATATTTAAGAATAATATTAAACATTATTGGTGATTTCTAAAAACAAGAAGAACAAAACGTTCTGATGATGTCTTCCACGTAGGTATGTTTGTGACGTAACTGGTATTAGTGTATGTGTCGTTCGTTCGAGGAAAAAAAGGGCGAATGTGACGACAAGGGTGAGGATAGGGGGATGGGTTAGGAAGAAGCGAGGGGGTTAGGAGGGAATAGGAGGAGCCGACGACACCAGTGCTACTCTTCGTGGGTCCGAGATGTCAGCTCGTTTCAACGTTGTGGACCCCTGACACCAAGTCTAACAAACCCCAGGGAACGAAAATATCCTGTGGCCAATCTCACTCGTTGAAATGTTCCTTCTATCTTTATATTTTTCTCTTTTCATCTTTCCATCTTTCCATCTTTCTATATTTCTATCTTTTTATCTTTATCTCTCTGTGTCTCCTTGTTTATCTCATTGAATCGAATTAATCTAAAGGAAAATAAGAGTTTTCATTATTTTATTAAGAAATCTAAAAATAATATTATTATTAATAATAATAATAATAGAAAAAAAATAGAAAAAAAATTAAAGATCGAGTTTCAAAGAAATATGGTGGAGAAGGGAAAAAGGGATATGGGGAATGAGGGGGGGGGGAAGATAAAGAGGAGAGTGAGAAAATAAATTGTAGAGAACTATCGTCGCCAGGAAGAGAATATATCCCCTCTCCTCTCTCTTTCTCTCTCTCTCTTTCTCTCTCTCTCTCTCTCTCTCTCTCGTTGAATTCTTTCACGATTTCTTCGAGATTTATGCGAGCTGCAACTGACGTGAACGACGAAAAGCGATGGAACTTGCGTGAGGAAAGAAACGAGAAGTAGTAGTAGAAGAACAAGAAGAAGAAGAATAAGAAGAAGAAGAATAAGAAGAAGAAGAAGAGGGGGAGAAGGTTCTGGAAAAGAAAAAGTAAGAAGTTGAACAAGGGCGGCAAGAGGATATAGACAAAAAGAAAAGAAAGAAAAGAAAAGGAAAGGAAAAGAAAAGTTGTAGAAAAGAGAGAAAAAAAATAAAAGAGAAAGAATGAGTGAAAGGGGAAGGGGGTGGAGGTGGAAGGTAAAAGAGTAAAAGAAAGAAGGTGCTTTAATCGGGATTTGGTAAATCTAAGCACAAACTTACCCGTATCTGGCTCAACTCCCATTTTATCCATTGGGTTTCACCCTGACTTTCGAATTGGCAGGTAAAAGTAGGTTTGCAATCGTGATTTGTTTCATTGGTATGATGTATGAATAATAATGGGCATGTTATATACGTCCGTAGTATTTAATGGATCAGTGATTAACGTGAAGTTATATGTTACCATGTCGCAAGGGATGAAAATGTAAATAATAATGTAACGTGGATGAGGTAAATCGGATCTCAATAAATTAGCCAATTCCCTCTGCTACCTTCTGGTAATGCACAGCGTCGTATCGCTAAAGGTAAAAGAATTCGCGGTGTACGAGTATCGGTATAATCCTTTTTAGAAGCATATAAGACATATTGTACACATATAAATGTATATAGACCATCCCCCTCCTATTTATATATATATATATATATATATATACATATATAATCAGTTCACGTATCTCAGTAAATTAGCCAATTCCCTGTGCTACAACTGTGGAGCGCATCAATTCGCGGAATGATAAGATTTCTCAATGTTGGAGTATTGGAATAGTCTTCTTTTGGGTGCATAAGATATATATGCATATATATATATAAATATATAGACATTTATATATAATCAGTTCACATATCTCAGTAAATTAGCCAATTCCCTGTGCTACTACTGTGCGGCGCATCAATTCGCGAAAGGATAAGAATTCGCAGTGTTGGAGTATTGGAATAGTCTCTTTTGGGTGCACAAGATATATATATATATATACACATATACATATATATATATACATATGTACTAAATATATAGACGTTTATATACATATATAATCAGTTCACATATCAAGCACCTAACAGGCAACGTAGCTTACGCTTTACACCCAATCGCAAGTGGCGCAGACGCGCGAGTGCGTACTTACGTTGGCAGAAGCCAAAGTCCCCTTGGAGTGGCGCGAGACGGATATAATTGAAGGCGGAGGTAATTAACTCCCTCGTGGTACACACATCGGCAACCGCTCACCGCATCGTTTTAATTACCGCTCTCTCGTCGCATTTCATCGGGCAGAAGCGCTTCCACCTCCACCTCCACCTCTACCTTCATCCTCCCCCTTATCCACCTTCTCCTTCTACACCTGTCCCTTCGCTCGACACCCCCCCTTTTTCCCACCTCCCTCTTCTTCTTCGACAAATTCTACCTTTACCCAGCACCCCTTCTTACTACGACCCTTCTCCTGCTTTCTCTTTATCTTTATCTTTATCTTGCTCTTTTTGGATATTAGAATAAATCAATTCTAAAAATGTGTCTGTTTTTATTAAGGATTAATAGGAATCGGTCTTAATTGAGAGAGAGAAATCGAGCTGATGATTTTAATTTAAAAATGATTAATTATTTGGTTGCCTGTTTTTGGTTCAGGTTTCGTCCATCAACAGGGTATTGAGAAACTTGGCAGCACAAAAGGAACAAAGGCAACAACAACAACAACAACAACAAGGCGTAGGTGGAGTTGGCGTTGGAGTTGGCGTCGGCGTCGGTGCTGGAAGTCCCGCTGAGAGCGTTTACGACAAGCTCAGGCTACTGAATGGACAGTCCAGTGGTTGGCCAAGACCTAATCCCTGGTAAGAGTTATCGAGTTTCTTTTTCTTAAGAAACAACATACTCTCGTAATATTCTTTTTCTATCAGTATCACATCACTTATATTGCTTATTTATTATTATTTTCGTATGAATTTTATTTTATTTTATTTTTCTATAAAAATATTATTATTCGATTGTTATTATTAAAAAAAGAAGAAAATATTATCCAAGTTTATAGAATATGATATTCTTTTAAAAGTAATAATGAGCCAAAGGGTTCCGAAGAAAATAAAGAAGATTCGATTTTTAAGGTATCCGACGGGAGCGGGAAGCCCTTTTTCAAGTCTTCAGCCTAGTCTGAGCCCGAGCCATTGCACAGCTCTACCGCCTGATCCCGCCGATATTCTCCACTCCAAAAAGGGTGAGTGTGTGTCTTCTATTTCTTTTTCTTCTTTACAACCACTTTATTTCCTTTTTCAAACGTTGTAATTTTTTTTCTTCTAAATATTCCCATATCGGACATCTCGTTAATGAACCAAATCGTATTTATTTCGATACCAATTTAACTCATTTACATTATCATCGAGAAATATTCTCATCCGAGAACCGTCGAAAGAAAAATTTGACGGGCAATCTCTGACAATAGTAGATTTATTTTATTATTACGATTATAATCGAAGCAATCGTAAGAGTTAGGACAAAAATCATCGTTCGATGACAGATAATTTAAATTCACGGCTCGTGTGTGTCTCTATGTGTGTTTGTGTGGGTCCAAGCACATTGGGTCGATTTTCGTCGTCACCCAACTAGCAGTTACCACCACCCAGTTTGTTACACCACGTACGTGTTTCTATATACATACATGCATATGTACGTATGGTAAATGGGGAAATACGGGCGTCGAAGTAGGCGGGAAAGGGTCGTGGCGCCGTATATAGAAGAACGTTTTAATTAATTAATCTCCCAGCCCGAAACAATACTAATATCAATGTAATTCCGTTGGTGGCTGGCTCCGGTGGTTTGCCGCATGCGTGTGCAGCGCTTTTCCGGTAATAATTGTAACGTTTAAGCACGGAATAAGGGCGAGGGGGAGGAGGTGGAGGAGGAGGGAGGTTTGGAAGAGAACCAGAGAAAGAGAAAGAGAGAGAGACGTACGTAAAGAGAGGGTGCGAACGGGGTTTGATGCGGAGAGTGGGTTTGGGTGCGGGGGTTGGTGTGGTGGAGAGGTGAGAGGACGACAGGGGGTTGAGTATAGACAAACGTGGTTACGCTCGACCAACCGACCGGCCGACCAACCGACCTACGCGAAACTATAACCCCTTGTGCACCTCAACCCACCCATCCACCCACTCACCCCTCTTTCTCACTCTGTGTATTTTCTATCCCCCTTTCGTCGGTGCCTAGTTCCCTTTTTGCCGTGACATCAAACGCACGATTTCTTTCTCACTATTTTTCCTCGCGCTATGTCGTACAACACAATGTATAAAAATAAAAAGATAGAAAGAGAGAAAGAGGGAGAAAGAGAGGGGTTGCGATTCATCGATCAGATGAAAATTACGTTTGCGTATATTATTTTCATATATGAGATTGTTTAGAATTTTTTTCTCATCTCGAAAATATAATTCGATATTTTTTTTTCCCCGATTTAAATAAAACGACGTTACTTTTATTTTTCTAAAAAATATAAGAAATATTAGATTGAGTAATAAGTAACTTCCAGTTTTTGTTTTGTTTTATCACAGATATTTATTTTACTTTAATTAAATAACAAAATTATATGCACCACTATGCCCGGTACTGAAACAACGATGATTTTCTGTCTTTCCTTCTTTCTGGAGGAAAGAAAAAATAAAATATTTTTCTTGTATATATATTTATATGCATATATATATGTTTTATCTCTCTTTCTTTTTATATTTTTTGGAGCAAGTAGATAGGAACACCAACGGAATGGCAAAGACAGGTCCTCTGATCTTCAGCTAGAACATCATTTCGTATTCCGCATTGGTAGGAACGGGGTTGGGATGGTGGGAGGAGGGGGAGGGGGGCACAATCAAATATGGTAACTGTTGCGAACGTTCAACCACACGCGGGCCCCCGGGGCCGGATTATCCGTAGATTTGAGCGCGGGGGTGCGTTTCCTACCGTTTATAGGATAACTCGTGTCAGGAGGGTTGTTTCTCTCTTCTGAACATGTTATACATATATGTATATATACATATATATATATATCTCTCTCTCTTTCTCGGCTGTTCTCGATAGATGTTATCGAGAGAGAGGACCCAACCATGCCTCAGGCTAACAACCATACTCTATTCCAACCCTTCGTACGAAAGCAAAGCGAAAGCAGATTACAACGCAATCATCGCACCACCTCTAGGCTCTTCTTTCGATTTCAAATACACACGTATAAATATATATATATATATATATATATATGTATATATAGTCTTATACAATCTTCGTATGATCATCCTACTTCCAACCCCCTAACCGTGCAAAATAAAAAATAAATAACTATAAGTATAAATATGAGAGAGCAAAAGAAAAATTTGTCCCAATTTATAAAATATATCATTTGGATTGATATCATTGATATATTATTAGATAGATTTTTTTTTTACAAATCGATAAACATTTTCTGATTAACTTAATCGTACGAATATCTTGGTAATTTGTTTTTTATCAATTTTAGATCAAATTTGTATACAGATTAAAAGATATCAATCGACACGCGCGTTTCTTGCAAATCAAATTCATAATCGAGTTTAAACATATAAATATATCAGACAAAATATGCAAATAAAAAATATGAGAATGCATATATATATTTACACGTTGATCGAATAACTACAGACAATAAAAAATAAAAGAAACCTAGCGAGAGAGGTTTTAGGTAGGAAAGAAGATGGTAGCCTTTTGGTAACAAAATCGCAATTCTCATCTTCGTCGTAGTCGTCGTCGTCGTAGTCGTCGTTGTTGCTGTCGTTGTCGTTGACGTCATCATCGTCACTGGGGTGTCTGGTGAGACCGATCCACAATGCGTCCCAGGGATGCATTGTGCCGGTTTGCACGAGACGAGACGATGCAACGGCATGCAGAAGAATTCCACGCGAGGGAAAGAGAGAAAGAGAGAGATAGAGAGAGAGAAAGGGTGCTGAGGACAGAATAAAAAGAGAGAAAAAATTCAGCGAGCGTGGAAGAAGAAAGAAGAGTGGTGGGTGGGAAGGGTTGGTTAGGTGGGTTGAGTTCGGCGGGAGGTTTTAAAGGGGGGGAGGGAGTAAAGGAGGAGCAGAGAAGGCTCCGCGCGTTGATCGAAACGAAAAAAAGGGGTTCGGGTCGTGCGACCATTGTTTTTTCACCTTCCAAACCCCGCACGGACGCCACGATAGTGAATGAAGAGAGAGAGAGAGAGAGAGAGAGAGAGAGAGAG